>RAQS01000435.1:0-14412 GCA_003698115.1 Aspergillus sp. HF37 | reverse complement strand
AGAGTTGGGTTTTTAGGGTAGGTGGCGTGTGTTGGGTTGGAGAAGAAGAAAGGTGAGAGGTACGAGTGTTTGGGGTGGATGGATGGTGGCACGTGATTGTATACTTTGTGAAACGAGCGAAACGAGCCCATTTCGTAAATAGATAAGTCATTATGCCTCTAAATAATGGGATTGATCTTGCATTTGCGTCTGAATGCTTCCTAGATTGATAGTCGATTCCAATAACAAGTCATGCAATGCGATTTCCTTAAAAAAAAAAAAAAAACCATGAAATAAGAAACCAACCAGCCCATCAGATCCTCGCGGGTATAACGCCTAGCTCTCCAGCTCTAGATCTGGACTCGTTACCTCGTCATGTTCGGACTCAGTCTTAGTATGCCTGCTGTGGCGCCACCATCCCCCCGTACGCCCCAGCCATGTGTTGTTGCTGTTGCTGCTGATGTTGCTGCTGCTGCATCTGGAACTGCAGCTGCGGAAGATCGTGGAACCAGGGATGCTGCAGAGCCTCGGCAGCGCTGATCCGCATCTCCGGACGCAGTTGGAGCATGCGATTCAGCAGGTCCAAACCAAGCGGGTCGATCTGCGGCAGGATAAGGCCCAGGTCCTGCGTCGCGTACACGTGGAAGGTCGGCTTGTACTCCGGGAGTTGCGAAATGCCGGGCCACGAGCGTTCCGACGGCGTCCCCATCAGCCGGAAGATCTTCTGCAGCTGGTCGTCGTTGGTCGTCCCCGGGAAGAGAGGGCGGCCCGTGTACATCTCCGCCATGATACAGCCGGCGGACCAGATGTCAATGCTAGTGTTATACGTCCTGCTGCCGAGGAGGACGTCTGGTGCGCGGTACCACAGCGTGACGACCTCGTTGGAGAAGGTGTTGACCGGAATGCCGAACGCGCGGGCCAGACCAAAGTCGCCCAGTTTCAGTTGGCCTTTCTTATTGATCAGGAGGTTCTGGGGTTTCAGGTCGCGGTGCAGGACTCGGTTCTCGTGGCAGAAGCCAACCCCCTTGAGGAGCTGGTGCACAAATGACTTGATAGTCCCATGGTCCAGTTGCCCGCGATCACTCCGGGTATCCATGTATCTCTTCAGGTCGCGGTCCATGTACTCGAAGACGAGCATGAGCTTGTTCTCCGTGTGGATAACATCGTGCAGCGAAACGATGCTCTCGTGTTTCAGCTCCTTCATCAGCGAGATCTCTCGGATGGCCGTCGACGGGGTTCCCTCCTCCGAATCGAGGTGGATTTCCTTGAGGGCGACCATTTCTCCGGTCTGGCGATTACGCCCTTTGAACACCTAACCAGAAATCAGAATGCGGGTGGGAGAGGGAAAGCGGACGATAGGAAGTCACGTACGGTGGCATAGGTGCCTTCGCCGAGCTATTCGCATTCATTAGACAGACTCCAATGCACAGGGAGGGGGCCGCACCTTTTCCAGCTGCTGGAAGGAACTGGGCTGCTGGGCCTTGTCCATTTGGGCAGAGCGTAGGAGGTATGTACAGCAGGCAGAAAATGAGGGTTCAAGAGAGGAATGAAGTAGCGACAACAGCCAGAGAGCGTCTCGAAGTGCGCAGGCCGGGGGCGAGTAAGTAACTGTAAGAGGAGAGTTGGTGGTGGGTCGGCGGGATGAATCACGGCGACTCTGTATAGCGCTTATCTTGCCAATCACCGCCTGCAATATATAATCCCTTGCTGCGGTTTTTCACGCAAGGATGTCTATCTATATAAAACGTCTTAACCTGTAACTAACTACCCCTTGTTGGGAGCTGCGACGCAACACTGGGCACAATCGACTCGGTCGCCAGGCTGCAGCGTACATGTTGAGCTACTGCGCTACTATCTTCATGAATGTCGCCAAACAGGCGCGACTCATTGCGCACTCCGCCCACGTTGATAATCCCTATCGGCATTCCCCTCAGATGCGCCCTTTCCACCAGTCGCCACGCCGAGAACGTCGCAAGGCTGCTCCCCATGACGAGTAGCCGCCCGGCATCATCGATCGCCTCTTCCGCCGCCTCTTTCACCGGAGGCTCGATATTCTCTCCAAACATGGTGACCGCAGGCTTCAGGATTCCAGCGCTGGAGCTGGGCAACCACGCCCCATCGCTCTCAACCTCGACCCGTGCGATCGTACCGTCGGCCAGTCGCGGCGGCTTCTCTAGACAAGTAGGACAAGCGGGATACCGGAACGTAGAATACGGCGCATCCGGGAGATCGACATCTCCGTCCGGGTTGAGCTTCAGGCCTTTCCGTCGCTGCTCGTCCGGGTTATCCGTATCCAGGGCGCCGATCGAGACCATCCGCTTCAGGAACTCGGCCCAAGCCGGGTTGAGACTCTGCAGGGACTTTTGGAACTCCGCGCGCGGGAACTGGTTCCGGCAGCTGATGCAGATAACAGACCTCAGGTATCCATGGAGTTCGAGGGTCGGCAGGTCCGGGTGGGCGATCGAATGGAACGAGTCGACGTTCTGGGTAATCACAGAGCTCAGGTATCCTTTCAGACTGAGATCCCTGATCGCCCAGTGCGTCGTGTTCGGCTTCGCATTCAACAGACCCGGCCAGCCGACGAAGCTCCGCGCCCAGTATCGCTTGCGCGACTCGTGCCGCGTGATAAACTCGTGGAAGTAGATCGGTCGGTAGGATGTGTTCCTGGTGTAGGTCCCGTTCTCCCCTCGGTAATCAGACAGGCCAGACGCCACGGAGATCCCTGCCCCCGTCAACAGGACGGTCTGGGAATGAGCCCCGACATCGACGCCGCGGAGGTACGGGGACGGAGGGGCAGTCAGAAACGAGGAAATCGCATCGATTGCTCCGGAAACGGAGCGCGCGGACGGAGGGGTTACGATTGCCGGGGCCAAGGGTCCAGCGAAGGGGATCCTGATCGAGGGGCTCATTGAAGTCGCATGCTGATGGAGGCAGAGTTGATCGTACTGATATCATGAATTATGCCGGTATTAATGACTAATACATTTGCGTTATTGCATAAGGCATCAGTATAATTCAGATGCTGTTTCTCTTTGTTTCTCTTTCTCCTTACTCCTTGTGCCTATCTGACGTGCTGGACGGTTCAGCCTTCTTCAGCCACTGCGCATTCCTAGTCCGAAATTAGCTGGCGTAGTATAGCATGAACGACTGGTCGCTTGCCAGACAGTTCCCGTGTCTGCTCCAGTCAACCAATCGTGGCTCCTATCACGTCTAGACATGATAACGTCTATAGAAAGCAAACCAATCTAGCTAGTATAACCCTCGCCCGGGACGGATCAAATCAGCTAGTTGGAAGGACCATGCCGCAGGACAGGGAGACAGAAGGAAGGGGATGACTTAGTCGCCTCCATCCTGAGTTGGAAGCCTCGCCGAAGAGAAAGTGGTTATAGTAGGTAATGATAACTCCAAAGTCGTATCGCTGTAGACACACATATAGATGACGTTTCAGGCATGCTCAATGTAAGATTCAATTCCAAGCCGTGTAAAGAAAGTCGGAGCCAGTACGGCGGCAAGCGCGAGCCAAGTTCGTCGAGGACTCCACGTTGTCACAAACAGCTCAGGGTGGAGTGACAAACCATTCATAATAGTAAGAGTAAGTCAGCTTCAGCTTCCCTCCATTGTAGTCCTGGGTCTGCGTGAAGCATTAGTCTGGGAGCCAGGCTGCAACTTATGGGTATACCTGCCAAAGCGTAGGCAAAATAATCCATCATCTCCTTCTCTTGGGCGACCCATTGCTTTTGCCTTGGTGTGAGTGCAACATCCTCCGGGAAGGTGTTGGCCCTATCAAAATCAATCCAAAGCACCCTCTCATACTTTCCGGCTTGGATCATCATGTTCCTTGGATAAGGATCGCCATGCTCGACCTTTGCCCGATGCATGCTGTCTAGGATACGACGAAGTTTTGCAATTCTTTCCTCGGAGAAATTGGACAAGTCAATTTCCCGCATTCCCGGGACGTATTCGATTAGAACCGCGTTTGGAGGGATCTCATCGTTAAGGAACATATCAAGGCAGGGCCAAAGCGCTGGCTGTATATCCCTTATTGTACCATAAAAATCTGCGATAATGCCACGATTGCAGAAGCCCTTTGCTTTAAGTCGTTGGTACGCTGTTGCCTCACGAACAAAGAGACTTATCTCCCGGTCTGGAGAGTCACAATCGGTACGAGCCCTCTCATGGTACTAGTGGCAAGTAAGAGACATGCTCTAGAATGGAAAAAGAGAGTCACGCACCACCTTCATCACGCATTCTTGGTTGCGAAAGATGACATGGAAGACCGCCAAGTAGTCAGAGAGCTTTAGCCTTTGGATAAATCGGATTTCTGAAGGAGCGACACCACCGAATCCATCCACTATTGAGATTGGCATTGAATAGTGGAAGATGAAACTATAATAAGCAAGGTCAGGATAGGTGTTGCTTGAGAGCTGCAGGACAAAGAAAAACAAAGAAGTAAAGGGGGTCACGTGTCTGATGGCTAGCCTGCGCTATTTGATTGGCTCTTCTAGAATTGAAGCTGGTATATGATATGCTTGTGCACTGACGAGCCCTAGAGACACGGCATGCTTCACTACTAGATGTTACTAGGGAGTATACGAATGTCATTTACGAGCACTGGGCTGCTTATGCTGTTGGATAATTTGATCTTGGCCTCCCATCCGCATTCCAAGCATCCTTCTTATGGCACCAAACATGGAACGTACTAGTACTATAGCTTTCCTTCTGGTCTATATACCACAAGTTCTTAATTACAACCCAAGTATCAATGGCGTAGTATAGCCCCTACTAGTAGCTCATAAACTAGTTCATAAACGGTTGGTTGCTTGCCAGACAGTTCCCGTGTCTCTGCCCAGTCAATCGTCTGCTATAGAATTACAGAAAAAAGATCATAACATTATAGATGGTACTGGCTCGGATTCCTGATTGCAACGCCTAATCGCTGCCACATGTCCTGTACTCCCATGTCCTCTCGTGCCCTAGATGGCCAGTTAGCCTTGATCTGTTGCATCAAAAAAGATACTTACTCTTCCCTCTGAATAATAGTTGGTTCAGTCTGTCCATCGTCCACATTTGGGTTCCGGAAAACGATGTTATGTTTCTGCATTTGTTAGCCATTTCCATATCAAAGTCCAAGAAGGGGCGCTCACCAATCCCAATGTAATATGAATGGCTGCAGGAGGTCGAGGATAGTTGTCCTCCGGAGTCCGTCCTTCAATCAACGCCTGGATATTCTTCGCCACAACAATGGCTTGCGCAGCTCCGGGTCTTGCAGCCTTGCGGACACCAGTGTCTGCGATGTCGCCCACTGCAAATAGATTGGGGTACTTGGGGTCCTGAAATTGCATCGTAGGCCGGATGCGAATGAACCCATTCTCCGGGTTTGTGATGGACGCCGAAGTCGATGGTAGCAGATCCTTCACGAGGCTATTATTGGGTGTCTGGCCAGTCGCCATGATCACGAAGTCGGTTTCGAGTCTGGTGCCGTTCGCTAGCTGAACGGTGGATGGGCCGCTAGTGTTCGGGAATCCGTGTTGAGGGATTTGGATGCGAGATCCAGTAACTAGTCTGTTTCAGTCAGCGCAGAGCTCTTTCATCCTATTCGACTGAGACATACTTGACACCGAGCTCGTCGAAACGAGCCTTGACAGTTTCATGGAGCTTTTCATGGAATTGCGGCATCAACTTCGGCCGAGATTGCACGACAGTAATCTCTTTTTCCGGGCAATATTCCTTCAGGTCCGTTGCCATCTGAACACCGACAGCGCCGCCGCCAACAATGACAATGGACCTGGACCGCATGACCTCGGCCTGGTGCTTCTGCAGATAAGTTACCGACGAGAGCTTGTCGTCATCCTTCATCCCTGCAGGCTGGCTAAGGTGGGTGCCGGTTGCAACCACCAGATATTCAAATGGGACTTGGCTTGACCCTTGCCATTGCCGATCTAGCTGGAGATGGTGCGGCTCGACTGATAGCGCACGAGCTTGGACGACGGCATGGCGCGAAAGTGAATTGGGTTCCTGTAAGATGGAAGAAAAGATCCCTGTGTACGGAATGAACGCTTTATGCTCATGACTAGGCACAATAGCGAATCGTGGCTGTATTCATAATTAGCAAGTTTTCTGGTAGTCGTCGACAGTCAGAACTTACAAAAGTGAATAAATGGTGGAAGTGGCTGTGTGGTTCGACTAGGAGAACCTAGTCAAGTTAGCGGGAGTTCTTGAAAATAAATATCAGAGATGCTTACTCTATGAGTATTTGGAACAACACGAGCCAGCTCCTGAGCAGTGGCCTGTAAAAGGTCAGTATCAGCAATCAAAAGTATTCGGTCTGGCTCTTGCGCACCTTTCCCACGAATGATCCTCCAACAACGATGATGTTTCGAGGTGCGTTGGCCATTTCGGGATATTATGTATGGTATGCCTTTGGCTGAAATTTGGAAAAAAGGAGAATGATGAGAATTGTTTGAAATGTTAAGACAACTGACCAAGGACCAGGGTACATGTCGGCCTAAAAGTATATATGCAGGCTAAATATTTACCCGGTGGCCACAACCGCTATCTGATCTTTCGGCACCGAGCCATTGGATGTTATTTTGGGTAAATCCGGCTCCGAGATTATCAGTTTATCTCCGATTGACGGAGATAGGGTGTTTTCACCGCCTTCCGAATCCACAAACAACCACACGTGATCAGCGTCATCGACTGCTCCTCCTCTCCGCTTCTTTTGCCATTGCTTCCTCTACTCGACACTCTCGCCTCTGATATGTTTCCCCCGCAGTTTGGAAACAATATAGACCTCGGAGCTCTCAGCGGGATCTGTGGGTATGCTTGATCTCGGCATCCGTCTTCGCTCAACTAAACTGACAATTCAAGGTCAATCTCCATCGTCTGTTGGGTGGTTGTATTTTCGCCCCAGATCATCGAGAACTTCCGCCGTGGCTCGGCAGACGGTCTCTCTCTCCTGTTCCTGGTTATCTGGCTTGCTGGCGATGTATTCAACATCCTCGGCGCGGTGCTGCAGGGCGTGTTGCCCACCATGATCATCCTTGCCGTGTACTACACTCTTGCAGACATTGTGCTACTCGGCCAATGCTTTTATTATCGCGGCTTTACGTTGCAGGACGAGGTGTCCACGCCGGCGACACATACCAACGACGAACAAGGAACCCGCTCTCCGGTTCCCGGCAAAGCAACAGAACGATCCGCCCTACTTCCAAAGCCAAACGGCCATTCCCTTCCAGAGAGCCAGACCCAGGACACCACCGGCCACGCAGGGTCAACGTCGTACCAACAGGGGCCTGATCAGAGAAGGGGATCCACATCCTCGTACCACGACATCCTCCACCCCGCAGTGGACGGAACCCATCTGTCCCCCACAACACCGTTCATCGAGCCCACCTCTCCTAGGGAGCAACGCCCTACCCGCAAGATATCCGCCCTCCAATCAATTATCTTCAATGTCTGCGCCATCGCTCTCGTCTGCGCTGCCGGCGTACTAGGCTGGTATGTCAGTCCAGGATCGAAGCGCGAGAAACAGCCGACGAGTCGCGAATCAGAAACCCTGCACTTCGACCCGCTCGGCCAGACATTCGGCTACCTCTGCGCCGTCTTCTACCTCGGCTCCCGCCTGCCGCAGATGCTGCTCAATTTCCGCCGCAAGTCCACCGAGGGCGTGTCGCTGCTCTTCTTCCTGTTCGCCTGCATCGGGAACGCGACCTACGTCCTCTCCATTCTGGCGTACTCACCGGTCTGCCGTGAGTCGCGCTGCCGGCCCGGTGAGGCGGCGGAGTTGTATGGGCGCTATATGCTTGTGAATTTGTCGTGGCTGCTGGGCAGTTTTGGGACGCTGTTGTTGGATATGTGTATTTTTGCGCAGTTCTTTTTGTACAAGGATAACGACGCGGATGAGGCTGATACTCGGGACAGCTTGAGTGCATAAACTGGTTAGATCGTGGCGTTCGATTCGGTTGGTCTGGGCTGTTGTTTACTTTATACCACCTTCGTATAGAATGAGAACAAGACTGAAAAGGTATCTCGAATTGATGGAACCACTGTAGCGCCCAAATTTTACCTCCTAACTCCTGGATTCATACCATGAACGTCATGATGCTACACTTCATCCATGCAGACAGAACCACACCAGCCTATCATCCACCTAGTCCCCAGACGAGTCATGAACCTGGACCTTCCCCTTGCCCACTTCACCCCAGCTGGTGCTCAACGAAGTGCCCTGGCTCTCCGTGTAGCTCTTCACCATGGCGCGCTGGGTATCCGGGTCCGCGTTCGCATACAACTTCTTGAAGAAGCCATCCACCGGGTCACCAGCCGCGTAGTCCGAGTCGACGGATTCGGCGCTGTCGGATTCATTACCGGCGTCAGCGTCCTCCTTGGCCTCCTTTTTGCTTTTCTTCTTCTTGGACTCGGTCTTAGTTTTGGAGTCCTTCGTGAGATCCGATGCGACTTTGTCCCAGTCTTTGGCGCCGCGGCGCGATGAGGTTGGGTACGCTGGTCCGGAGGGTGGAGTTGGAGCTGCACTCGCGGTGGATGTTGTTCTATCGGCGAGTTTAACGTCGGCCGAGGATGCCTCCAGCGCGCTCCATTTCTGGCCGGGGACTTGTTTGCGCAGGACGATTTCGATCTTCGTCGACATGACGGATACCTTGGACGAGGACGGGTCGATGGATGCGTACAGCGGGTCGAGTGTGAAATCGAAGAGCGTCCCAGACGGGAGCGGGAACTGGAGGGAGGCCTGTTCAGCCGGCCGTTAGCTCTGTGTCTAGTAGTAGTTAAGAGTCTGGCGCGACATACCGAGTGGTCGTGGAGGTCCGAGTCGGTCTTGTCCTTGGGCACCCCCTTGACGTAGAGAGTCACCACAACTGAGTCATGCGACTGGTACCATTCATGGCGGACTTTATCAGGCGAAGGCCCAGCTGGCGCCGGAGCCGGAGCCGGAGTCGACGAAACACTCCCAGACGCAGCTCCGTTCTTGTTCTGGTCGTGCTGCTGTGCAGTGAGATCCGTCTCGACGAGAATCTCCTTCTTGCCCTCATTCCCCTCCTGCACACGGGCGGCGGCAGCGGTGGGCACAGATCCAACCTTCTGTTTCCCCCCAGCCTCGAGAGCCTCCAAATACTCCCCGAGCTCCCCCGCCGTCGGAGGTTTGGTATCGCCCGGAAACTCTAGCACCGAAACAACGGCCCTCTCATCCCCTTTGTCCAGCTTCCCGAGCTTTCCCTTAACCTTCGCAATCCATATCGGATGCTCCTGCTCAAACCCGTTCTTCACCGTCATCCGATCCAGCTCCCCACCCTTACCGCCGCCACCGCCGCTCTGAGCCATAGAATCCCTAATAGCCGCCGTCCTCGACTCTGGCCCAACACCCGCGGATTTCTCCCCGATGAGCTCGAATACAAACCCCGCATCGCCGAACCTCTCGAGCTGGTACAGCGCAACCCCGCGTCTCATCTGCGCCGAGAGGATGAGCTCGCGCTTGCCGCGTTCGCGGGCGAGAAAGAGCGCGACCTCGGCATCGTGCAGGGCAGAGTGCGGATCTGGGCCGCCGTCGGCGGGCTTGAGGCGCGTGTAGGCTGTGGAGCGTTTGATGTAGTAGCTTGGGGCGCGGGGGTGCTCGATCAGCGCGCGGGTGAAGTGCTGGATGGCGGCTGGGCAGTTCGAGTCGGTGAGGGCCTTGTCGCCCTGGCGAGCGGAGTCCATGGTTTGTTGAAATGCTCTGGTATCTGGTTGTTGTGGTGGTGGGAAATCGCTGGGATGGAGTAGTAGAGAAGCTTTGTCTTGGCGCGGAGAAATATATGGTCACGTGCGGGCGTCTTAGGGCATACTATATAGAGGCAGGTTCAGGTATTCCTGTGTCCAGTTTGTTATTATGCTATTAATGATTGCCTATTAGACGAATACATATACCACATCATTACAGCAACTCCTCGTTCCCAAATTCCCTGGCATAGCGTCCCAAAGCCCGGATGGTCCAGTACAGCTTGTAGTTGGGATACGAAATCATACTAGACAAGAGCCAATTAGCTTGCATCTTCCGCGTCGGGGAACAGACCTACCAAGACTGATTAAAGACACCCTCAATGTTTTCCTGCAGCCACTCGCCGTTCGGTTGCTGTCGAGACATCATGACCTTCATGGCTCTGCGCAGAGGCTCATTGTCGGGATAGCCGGCCTCCATCAGCGCAAGACAAGCCCAGGCAGTCTGTACGACCTGAGACTTTTCGCTGTGGGTATAGACATGCTTCTCACAGCTGAGGTAGGATTCTCCCCAGCCCCCATCGGCCATCTGCTTCGACAGAAGGAACTCACATCCCCGCCGGGAGTATTCGCTCGTGTGATACGTCTCCCCGACACTGGCCAGACTCTCAAGAGCAAACATAGCGGCGTAGGTGAAGCAAATCCCCCACGATCCGTACCAGCTCCCGTCTGGTCGCTGCACGCGTTTGATATATTGGACCGCCTTGTCTTTGGCAGCCTTGATCTCATCGGCCCGGTAGTCGGGATAAAACCTGCTAAACAATGACAGTGCCGTGACGGACGCAGTCGTGCACTCCGGGTAGTCGTAGCCAATCATGATGCCGCCAAACACCTCGGCCGCGTTCAGCCACTCAATCTTCTTCGAGCCGCGGGTCGTCTCGTACTCGGTAAATCCGCCAGACGGGTTCTGCATCAGCAGCAGACAATCCACGCTGTCCTTCAGCCGCTGCGTGGAAATCAGCTTCGGGTAGTTGTGCATCTCTTGGAGCTGAATCGTAGATCGTAGGCCCTCGGCCGTGCAGTCGCTGACAGTGTACCCCTGCGTGTTGTTGCTAAACGGCCACGCGCCTTTACGGTGCTGGCGGTAACATTTCTCCTGGTCCGGCACGTTCTCCCGGAGCTGATGCTCATCAAGGAACTCCAAAGCCTTAGTGAGCATGGGTCGCCATTTGGGGTCATCGGCAAACCCGGCAACGACGATCGCCTGGGTGATGAAGGCCGTGTCCCATACCTGGACCCCGTTGGTGCCGTTCATCAACATTCCCTCATCTTTCATCCACATGTAGTCATTCAAACGCTCTCGATGTCGGCGGACCGAATAGCTGTCCGGCCCATCGTGAATGTAGCAAGCAACCATGTTCATCGGGTTGCTGACGGGGCCTAGGCCCGCGTAGTCCGTGTTCTCGTCCTCCATTCGAATTAACTCCCAAGTCCATTCTTCTGCACGGTTCTTCAAAGCGCCAAAGCGAAGGTATGGGTTCCACACATTGACCAGAAGCTGGTTTAGCGTGCTCAAAAGCCACGTCTTGGGGTAGTAGTTATCCGCTTCGTGGATGGAGTTCCGATGCCACCGGAAGTCAATAGAGTCATATGGCTGGGTGTACAGCTCCTCACGTAGTTGTTTTGTGAGAGGAGTAAGAGGATGGGAAAATTTTTTGGACCAGAGATAGCCCATTGGCAGGAAGACCTGGCGCATGTGAATCCACCAGCGCCATGGAGCAAAGGGGACCCAGTCAGGAAGAAGCCTACAGCATGAGTATCATCCAGCGATTAGAAGCAACCAGAACATACCAGATTTCCGGGGGGACCGGATTGACACACTCCCAATCCATCACACCGAGAATACTGAGCCAAAACTTCGCCCAGTGAGGCCCGTAGACAGCACCACCAAGTTTATGGAGAAGACCGCGAGCCTTGATCATGCGAGAATCATCTTCGTCCACGCCAACCAGGCGCAGCGTCACATAGTTCATGCATGTGCCGAAGACGGAGCTATGCGCCTCAATGTGCAGGCCCCAGCCACCATCTTCAGGATGCTGGCGGGCAAAAAGGTATCGCTTAATCTCCGTGGCGTACTCCCGTGGGATCGGGGTGTTGGTCACGTAGTACGTGATAATAAGACCCGGCAGCAAGAACATCGGACCACCGTACTCACAGGCCCAATTTCCCGGCGGAAGTTGCAATTGGGAGAAAAACTGCAGGCCGTTCTCGGCACATTGCATTGGAGACTTTGGCGTTGGCAGCTCCGGGAGGCCCTGAGAACGTTAGCCAACTGAATGATGCTGCCTACAAGATAGAAGTACCGTTGGAAGACCAAGGAAGTACTTGTCGGCCACGGATTGCGGCCATTTGGCAGCCTCCTCGTCGGATTCCAGATAATGCCATGTCTGGCGACCACGATCGTCCAGAAACCGCCATCTCGAATAGTCGGTTTTGGGATCCCCGTTGGCATCAGGGGTCAAGTGGCCCTGGGCGGCAGTTCTCCACGGCCCGATGTGACTGTCGGCCATGGCTGAAAGATTCAACAGATATCAGAGAACAACAAGCACTATACCACAGGACAAGCAATTAGAAGGAGAGGAGGTGGAGGGAGAAGAAGCGCTGAAGTCGTCGAACTAGCCGCGATGTTTATGCACATATGCAGGTTAGTCATGCATCAGGTGACCTGTGCATAAATCGAAGTATATCCCGTCCTCCAGAACAAACAACAGACCAACACCATGCCGTCGCCATGGCAGACGCTCAGTCGGCCCCATTTCACACCAATGAACAGGTCAAAGACCGAGTCCAGGATTACATCGACGCCAGCGCCGTCGCGGCCTTTGAAGAGCTGTCCTCACCCGATGGCCATCCATCCATCACTCTGAAGCGACGCTCAAAGCAGTCATCTCTCTTCATTAACCCCTCAAACGGGGCTCTCGAAACCAGCGGACAGGAGACATCCGCGACCTACAGCTGGCCGGGCAAGGACGCCCACGAAGCGTGGAGGTTCAGTACGAGGATTGGCGAAACGCGTCCTGCAATGCTACTAATTGCGTAACAGCGGTCACTTTGCGGATCCTTGCTGCCATTTCCGAGGCTGTTCAGGCGGGTCTGGCGATTTCCAAAAGGTGCGTCGTGCGGCTCGCCCCGTGTTGTGCAGAGGGTCTGGCTCATGATACAAGAGACATATTTTATATGGATCCGACCTGTTTCGGCTCGCAGAGGATTGTCGATGCGACTGTGGATGACATTGCTCATACTGTTGGAGTGCATCGAGCGGCATTGAACGTGGTTTGTGGACATATGATCTGTAGGGCGCGAGACAGCGTTAATTCGTCAACCAGGAGGCAGCTGCAAAGGGGCTTACTACAGGATGCTATACTCTGACCACCAAATCTGGCAATGTGACTGATGCTCGGTCGCCCACCAAGGTGTGCCCTATCTACTTCTCGATTCCGGTTGCTGATGCGAGCCAGGATACTCTAGTTCCGAGACTCGAGGATACAGACGGCATCAATATATCCGGCGTGGAATGGGTCCTGATATTGGAGAAAGAGGTACGCTTGAACCCGACTTGAACTGGGCAGAATCTCCAACACGACACAGGCTGTCTTTCGCAGACTCGCAAGAAACAGTTATCACACAAGAGCTGTCGCAGGAAAGGGGATCCTGATCACCGTAAGCCGACCCAGCTTGTATACGAAACCAATGATCAATTCGTATAGGGCAAAGGATACCCGGACATCTGCACACGGGCTTTTGTTCGTCGGCTGTATGACACCAGGTGCCATCGAGACATGCCGCGTTTCTACGGGCTTGTTGACAGCGACCCTGATGGCATGGCTATCATGGCAACGTACAAGTACGGGTCCATGGCGCACACCCATGAGAACAGACGACTCAATGTCCCGGGGATCCAGTGGCTCGGACTCCGCAGTACCGACGTCGCGGCAGTGTCCGATCTGCAGGGCGACGATACGTCCATACGGCTGACCGCTAGAGATAGAAAGAAGGCCGCTGCGATGCTGAAGAATAATCCGGCGTGCGCAGCTGATGGGCCGGAGCAGCAATGGCGCGCAGAGTTGCAGCGGATGTTGATGCTGAATGTAAAGGCCGAGATAGAGATATTATACGAGCGCGGCGGTCTCGAGGCGTGGATTGACCAAAAGACGACCTAGACAGCGTTCGCGACAGGAGCAGAAACGACGACACCACAAGAAAAAGGCTCTATTGATATAATATAACCAAACCAAGAAAAAACCCGTCGACGCCAGTAGACAGCAATGCAATGCAATACCACGATCAAGAAACAAGAAATGGGTATGGCAGGTCCAACTCGTCGCATACACTCTATTCGACGGCACACTCCTACTCACAACCCCAGCCCCTTGCGCACCTCATCCCTGACCCTCTTCTCATACTCGGCCCTGCGCTCCCTCCAGATCTTTGCCGCCTCGACATTCGCGGGACTCTCGTCGTTCGGCTCCGCCAGCATGCTCATGACAGAGATCAGGATCTTCTCCACGCTCTGGATGGGCGACCAGCGCTCGGAGGCGTGCTCGTAGTGATTCGGGTCGTCGCCGGGGGGATGGAGGATGGATATGCAGACTGCGCCGTTGGGGTAGACTAGTAGGACACAGTTAGCTGTCGCCCACCTATATCCAACACTCCCAAAAGGAAAAA
>RAQS01000434.1:0-14449 GCA_003698115.1 Aspergillus sp. HF37 | reverse complement strand
TTGTAGTGGTGGTGGTGGTTGTTGAAAGGTTGGAAGAACAGTGGATGATTGGGATGACTGGGATGACTGGTTGGCATGTCGGAGAGTACTCCAATTAGGCTCTATTACTATTCCTAAATAGGTCCCCGACGGTAGTGCAGGGTATGTAGTTCCCGGAGAGCTTCTCTGGCTGAACAAGATGTCTATATACAACGCTAAATGCAATCAAAGATTATTCTCCTTCCTGAACTTGTCCCACGCCTCGTTCAACGTCCCAAACACTGCGCCGGCTATCATCCGCTGCTCCGTCGTAGCATCCGTCGCAAGCTGTCCCGTTAGCTAACTTCTTGGCCCTGGGTCAAGATGGCGCCATACCTTATCTGGATGCACCTTGGAGATGCCCTTCATGTACTGCACCTTGACTTTATTCGGCAAGACCAACTCCGACATGTTGACCTTCTTCCACCCGGCCTCCGGCCACAGGATCGTGTCCAGGCTGCCCAGCAGAGCCCGGAGATTGTCTTGTTTCCCGTTCTTCCACGCCGCCAGCCGCGTATCCACGCTGTCCGAAAGCGCGAATTTCTCGTCATCTGCTCGCTCGGCTTCCTGGTTGGCAGCTCGTAACCGGCCGACAGCGGCCGAGTCGCCGGTCGAGGAGGGCCCGGCTCCAGAGAGTTCATCGAAAGCGGTTGCTTTTGGCGCAGCTGGTTTCTTTGGCGCGGGCTTGGCGGACGGCTTGGGCGCCGGTTTGCCGATGCCAGCGGCTTGCTCGCATCGGTTGCGCGCTTGGATACTCGTACTGCCGCCATGGCCCGCGTGCACCGCCAGTCTCCATGTCGTCGCAGCGTCACCCCATTTCTCCAGTTGCTCCAGTGCTTCGGCTTTGCGCATCAACGCCTTTCCGAAAGAGTCCCTCATCGGCTTACTGGGCTCTCCATTCCCTGGATCGATGGTCTCTTCCTCCCCTTTCGACGGGCCGATGACTTCCAGCATCGCATCGGCATCCACAATAGCAGACTTAGGCTCCCCGATTTTCAGGGCTGTCATGGCATGATTGCCGTGGAGGATGATGTTGACCGGATGTTTGTCCGGCAACATCGTGAGGGCAGCCGAGAACGCCTCATGCGCAATCGCATAATCGCCCCGTTTGTAGGCTTCGGTCCCTCTTTCTCGCTGGCGATGCGTAGAAACAAGCGCATCTTGTGACACTGACGGGATCTCTCGGCGAGGGGCCTTTGGCCGTGTCGGTAGAGTAGCAGACGGTGAAGGTTGTGGACGTTGGGGTGGCGCTGAGGGTTTCGTCTTCGAAGGAGCGTCGGATTCAAAAAGGTCAACACTCTCTGGCGCCGGTGGCTGCGGGGCTGGTCGTTTTCTCCTGGCCGGACTGACATAGGCTTGCGTAGACTGTTCTTCCACCGCTTTCCTAAGACTGGACTTTGGATCTCTCCCTTGTGGTTCCTGTTGCTGCTGCATGAAAGCAGGCGGGCGTATGTTCTGCTCCCTAGCGGGCGACCTCTGTGGCCTGACAGTACTTCCAGCTCCTGGCTGGCGTCCATCGTGTGGCTGAGCGGTGCGGCGCGGAAGAGGTGGAGGAGGGGCTCCCTGTTCAAGAAGGAGGGCTTCATCGGTAAACGTTTCTGCTTTCCTAGAGGGCTTCTCAGGGGTAGGACGACGCCGTTGCTGTTCCTGGGGCCACGGCTGCTCATGAACAGAAGCATCCCTCATCCACCGGGGCGAATTAGGATCATGCTCCGTGTTCATCTCATTCACAACCTGCTGGACCCTCTTGCTTCCGGTTTTCCATAACGTATTGGCTGTCTTCCACAGGTTGTTCCCAAGGTTGGCAGCGACCTGCGACGCATCTTGGTCTGCGGTCCCCGGACTCCGGTTGTCGCTCCTGCTCCTTGCAACCGGAGGCTCTTCTTCCCTCATCCAAGACGGAACATCGCGACCCCGTGTTTCACGCTCCATGCCGTCTGGGAGATCACCGGCCGGTGCCCTACCCCTGGCCTTCTGGCGGGATTCAGTATGGGCCTGGTTTAGAAGCCAACCAACGGCAGCCTGAATATCGGCCCCAGATTCTGTTGTACTGAGAGCCTGGCTAGCCTTGTCTGCCGGGAATCCCATGTCGACTAGCTCGGCAACCGCTCGGTCAACGCCATTCGAGGGTTTGGGCGGAAGAGGCTTTTCACGAGATGAGGGAACGGCGCGCGAGGGTTCAGGTTCTGGCCGCGCGAATTCAGAAACTGGTTTTCCCAGCAGACCCAGGAAATCGTCGTCGTCGTTCTGAGGGGCCGGAGGTGCCGGTGCCAGTGCCGGGTTCGGATTCAACTGGTTGAGGCCAAACGGGTCATCGTCATCGGGAAATTCCAACCCATTCCCTTGCCGGGGATCCGTCCCGTTCGGCTTGGGCGTCTGGACATGTGGCGAAGGAGTAGGACTAGGACTTGGGACAGGGAAATGGGTTGACGCATCGACAGGCGCTGAAGCGTTGAACGCGGAAAGGAGGTCATCGTCATCGGCAGGCTGCGCCGGGGCCGCAGCGGGCGGTTTGGACCCTGCCTGTTCCAAGCTGTCCCAAAACTGGTTGTTCTGCGTGCCGTACTGGGCCTCGTAGCGGGTTCTGTTCTCGGCCTCCTTCCGGGCCCTCTCCTCCTGCAGCTTCTTCTGGCGCTCAACGAGGGAAAGATTCTTATCGGGATTGGACGAGTTGAACGAGACCAGGTTTGCGAAACTGTCATTAGCGGGGGTTGCGGGCTTGGACAGGGGGTTCGACGGGGCGGGCGAGCCGGAGAGCGGAGTAGAGCGGCCGGAGGTAGTGGGCATGCTGGGAAACAGATGACTAGAACTCATGGGCGGAGGCTTCCCTGCGCCATTTGACGAGTTGGAGTTGGCGGACCAGTTGAGACCGCTCAGATCGTCCATTGTTGTTGAAAAAGCAAGCAGATGTTGGGAATTGACGATGAGGGCGGGGAGGGCGGGAAATAGCCCGTCATTTCACCATAGGCAGAGGAAAGTTGCTAGAGAGGTCGACAGCGGAGGTATAGGCAACAACAGAGCTAGATATCGGACATCGTGGAGTGAGTACAGAAGGCCAGTTTCCCCTGGAGACCGAGGCCGTCATGTGGCTGTGCTGTGCTGTGGCGGGTGGCTGTGGTGTGGTTAGTCATTGTCACATGACCTCATACCATATTGCGGTCATTCGATATAAAAATAAAATAAAAATTTAAATAAATAAAAAAAACCTCAATTAATCCACTGTCCTGCCGGGAGAAGAAGTGCATTTAATTACAGGCCGGATGCGGTGGTGGGCAGGAGCACCCTAGGGAAGTTAGAGGGAGCCGCGCGGGCAGTGATAGGGCGAGCCAGAACAGTGGTTCCCGCCCGGGACCGGCTGGAGTGGGCGAGTACGTACCAGTAAGTATCCTGTAGTAATATGTAAGTGGTATGGGTCGCTACACAGATGCAACTGGCTAAACAACTCTACGGACATGGCGGAACTATTGCACAACTGCTGGGATAGAGGATAGGACTGCAGCTGTGCCTGACCAGCAGGACACAGTAATAATAGTTAATGTATTCAAAACTGCTGTAATACTGTAATACAACTGTAAATCCACCACGGTCCAGCCGCCGAACGGGCCATCTTTAAACAACCACCCAGTTGCCCGGGACAGGACTGGCCAACTGGCGACTCTGCCTGCGCCCGCTGTGGAGGCTGCCCGTGCTCCGAGGCCCATTATTATTATCGTAGCATCGGACAGACACTCGGACTGCTCGACCGGGTTAGCGTTGCAAATTCCTGTACGTATCTATTCCCCCTACCCCTACCGACTGGCTGGAGCTCTGGCTCTGTCTACTCTGGGTGTGTGTGTGTGCCTGGTCTAATAATTTACTGATGCTGCTGCTGCTCCCCACTTCCTCTCCTCCTCTCCTCCTTGACTCTCCTTTCTCTCCTTCTCCTTCTCCCTCTCCCTCTCCCTCTTCCTCTCCCTGACTCCTGCTCTTGTGCTCCTCCTCTTCCTCCTGTATCTCCCATCTCTCTTTCTCTCCCCCCATCTCCCATCTCTGTCAGTCGACCCCTCCATATTTCATCATGGGCCTGTTCAGGCGCAAGGACCCCAAAACCTCCGCCCCCAATGAAAAGGACGACCAGGAGTCGCTGGCCTCCTTGAACAGCGGCCGCACCTCCAATGCCTCGCTGAAGTCTCCCGGCATCAAGGGGAGCGGCCTGCCCGTCTCCATCCCCGAGCTCCCCATCGCCAAACCCCCAGATCCCGCCCTGGATCCCGCTGCCTATCTCCGGAGCATCCACGCTGTCCGCGAGCGGTGCGCAATTGTCCTTGACAAAACCAAGAAAAACCAGCTGGCCCATTTCGACGTCGATATGAGCAAGTTCGGCGAGACTGCTTCTTACGTGGTGTCCATGATCAAGGTACGTGGCCCGTCGCCATGTTGGTGGTGTCTGGCTGACTCGATCTAGAGAGATTACGCCCCCGACTACGAGTCCGTCCCTCCCCACGGCCGCTGGCAACATTTCGATGTCGGCGGTCGTCCTCGCATCAACCAGCTCCTCCAGTCATGGCCCAGCGCTATCGACGCCCAAGAACGAACCCGCCGCTTGATCGACCTGTTCGTCGTCTCCGTATTGCTCGACGCCGGCGCTGGGACAAAGTGGTCATATCGATCCAAGGAGTCGGCCAGGTACTACGGTCGCAGCGAGGGTCTGGCCGTTGCAACTCTGGAGATGTTCAAGACCGGGCTGTTTAGCAGCGACCCTTGCGAGCCGTGTCAGGTCGACGGTGCGGGGCTGAAGAAGATTACGGTGGAAGTCCTGGCCAAGGCCATGCAGCACTCCGAGCAGAATCCTTTGGCCGGCGTAGAGGGCCGCGCTGGGCTGCTGATGCGGCTCTCCGAGGCCTTGAATAACCAGGAACTCTTCGGGGTGGATGCGAGACCGGGGAACCTAGTCGGTAGGTGCACCCGACTCTTGGTGACTGACACCCATGGGCGACACCCATACTGACCATGCATAGACTACCTTCTCTCTCATACCTCAACCCAGGCATCCTCGGTCCCTATTGTCCCGATCACCACACTATGGTCTGCCCTGATGGACGGGCTGTCCTCCATCTGGCCGTCCTCCCGGACACAGGTGGATGGCACCTCCCTCGGAGACGCTTGGGTCTGCTCCGCCATGCCCAAGTCTCCTCCTGCGCAGCCCTGGGAGAGCATCGTCCCTTTTCACAAACTTACGCAGTGGCTGTGCTATTCGATCATGGTGCCAATGTCCAAGCTGATGCACATCCACGTCGCCGGCAGCGAGCTCCTGACCGGTCTTCCCGAGTATCGAAACGGCGGCCTCCTCATTGACATGGGGCTTCTGGCCCTCAAAGGAGATGATCTGCAGCGCGGGATTGCCGCCTACAAGGAAAACGCACAGATCAAGGGGCAGCCGAACGTCGAAGTTGTGCCCCTCTTCCCAGCCAGCGACGACGTGATTGTGGAATGGCGAGCCGCGACAGTTGGCTTGCTGGATGACCTGCTGATTGAAGTGAACTCGCAGCTGGGCCTGAAAGGAGAGGAGCAATTATCCCTCGCCCAGATGCTGGAAGCTGGGTCCTGGAAGGGCGGGCGAGAGATCGCCGAGGTGTCAAGACCCAACACCAAGGAGCCCCCGATCATGATTCTGTCTGATGGAACCGTCTTCTAATACCCTGCCTGGGGAGCCTTACGACTGTTGACGATACTGATACTGTTCTGTTCGACCTGTTTATATCTGTAGAGCTTTGGCATCACGACTGTATATTGACGAAAAAGCAATGTTTATCTTTCCTGACGGAACAACTCTCTCTATCATCACCTATATACAAACCCTCTACTGTCTGGTGTGCACCAGCTCTCCCTGAACCCACACATTCTTCACATTCCGGTCATCGCCATTCCACATCCACTTCTGAATCTGCTCCTGCCAGGTCTCGTTCCCAAACAAATTGATGTTGCCGACCGGACCAGACTCGACGCTCCTGCCAGCGAGGAGGCCATTGCAATCACCCGCCCGATCAAGCGGACTCTCCGTATAATTCTTCGCCGCACCCAGCTCAACCAGCTGCGCATCCCAGATCATCCCGTTATCAAACCCACCAATATCCTCGGCCATATCGACAACCGCCGCGCCGCCGCGCGTAGCCAGGTAAAGCGTCTCATCGACCGAAAGCTTCTCATGACCCGGCTGTGTTGCGTTACTAGCCGTCATGTTCTGGTACTCCGCGCTGTACGCAAGCAACCGCGACACCAGAAACGCCTGCCGCGCCGCTTCCAGCACACTCGGGTTGTACCCGCCGCTCACGTCGGTGCCCAGCCCAACCGTGAGCCCCTCATCCAGCAGCACACGCACAGGCGCGAGCCCCGAGCCCAACGCCGAGTTGGACCCCGGGCAGTGCGCGACCTTGGACCCGCGCTCGCGGATGAGCGCCCTCTCGGGCGGCGTCAGATGCACCCCGTGCGCGAGGATCGTGCGCGAGGTCAGCAGGCCCGCGCTGTCGTAGACATCGGCGTAGCTATCCGCCTCCGGAAAGAGGTTGAGCACGAGCTCGATCTCGCCATAGGTCTCAGAGATGTGGGTCTGTATATGCAGCGGCGGGGAGTACGACGCGGCGATGTCGGCGAGGCCGTTGAGCGAGTGGTTTGTGCAGCTCGGCGCGAAGCGCGGCGTCACGACTGCGTTGATCAGTCTCCCCTCCGGATCCAGCGCCCGGATGTACTCGATTGTTTCGGTTGTTGCGTTGAAGCCCGCCTCCGCCGACGCGTCGACGTAGTAATCCGGGCACTGCTCCTCGTTGTCCATGCACACGCGCCCGATCAGGGCGCGCTGCCCGTGCGAGTGGCACAGCGCCGCGAGCGCGTTGGTCGCCGGCACGTGGATTGTCGCGAAGTAGGATGCGCAGGTGGTGCCGTGGGCGAGGGTGCGGGCGACCACTTGGTCGTAGATCCGCAGGCTCTCCGGCGGCGTGGCGCGCGGGTCTGTGGCTGGGCTGGAAGCGTTGCCGAAGCTGGCTTCGGTTGGGTAGATGTATTCCTTCAGCCATTGTAGGAGGCCTTGGTTTCCGTACAGGCCCATCGTCGGGAACTGCGGCGCGTGGATATGCGTGTCTAAGCACCGTCAGTACAAGTCTTCAGTAAAGGAGACAGAATAGGATATACCAATGAACCCCGGGAAGAAGAACTCGTTCTGCTCATCATTCGACTCGACAACCTTGACTTTGGTGGATTGGTTACTGTCGTCGGCTGTGGCATCCGCATCCGTCCAGCCGTGCCGAGACAGGAACGACTGGAAGCTGGCATCATCGCCGACTTGCCAGTCGTGTCCCTTGATACGGCCGTCTTCAGAAGAAACCCACAAGGCACCTTGGTTTCGAGCGAGCTCCGGCTTCGCAGAGTTCGAATTAAGCCGGGGGAGGTGAACGAATGTACCGCGATAGACGGTGTATGGGTATGCGGTCGCCATGGCGCCGCATGCATTAAGCAATGCGAAGCACACCCACAATGCAGGCAGCCCCGCAGAAAGTCTGGAGGATTTCAGAAACATGATCAATAAACGATGCAGAGAGAATGCTCAGTACTGGATCACTCCATCTGGGGACAGTGCGGACTCATATACCCCGGTCGATACCCCAGACTTTGCAGTAAAGCGGTACCAAAGAGGCAGGTCTAGTAGCGCAGTGCGGAGTTGAAACTGCACATGTTGATTAAAAACGGGCCTCGCCGATGTATCGCCAGTACGATGGCCGCGCGGATTCTGGTTCGGTGATCGGCTGCACCCGAAGATTGTGGAGTGCGGGAATATCAGAAGGAGAAGCAGCAAGAGATTATTTAGGCCCAGATCCATGACCGAAACGCTGGGAGGGGAAAGTCAACCCAAGCGATTTAGGGCTTGCATGCCAAGGACCCGACGTCCGGGGAAGTGGCGCCGCCTTGTGGCGCAACGTGGCTGGGGTCCACCGCGATTGGAGGATTTTCAGCAGCCACAGTCGCTCTCCTATTGATGGATTAACCAGCCTGTTCTGTACAAAGCGCCCTGGAGAGCTTCATACAGCTCGCTGCTGCTGCTTACTGATCGGCGGCAGCCGACGTGGATCATTCCCCGCACGTACAACCTTACAGGGCTCTTCTTGTACAGGGTATGATTCCAGTATAAATGCCAGTAACAATGCTGATCATGTCTCCAGTTCATCATCGTCAAAATGAACAAGTATATGGGCCTCCGGGGCGCTGCCCTCAACAGAGCTATCATCGGGCTGGTCGTTTGGCCGGCTTTCGGCTGCTACGCATACAACCTGGCGGTGCTCGGCGGCCTGCTGACTCTCCAGTCGTTTGTCGAAACATTCCCGTCCTTGGATACCGTCAACACTACGGGCGCCGAGCAGCATTTTAACGCCAAAATCCAAGGTCTGTGGTTCTTGGTTCTCTGCAACGATGGCTGACCTGACCCTTTTAGGCACGGTTGTCGGGCTGTACACCGTCGGCGGCTTTTTTGGCTCTCTACTGTGCATCTATATCGGTGATCGCCTGGGCCGCAAGCGGGTCATCGCCTTTGGTGCCTCGATCACCATTGTCGGTGCTATTCTCATGGCAACTGCATTTGACCTCGCCCACCTCATAGTTTCGAGGCTCGTCCTCGGCCTGGGAACCGGCATATACCTGGCAACAGTTCCGGTCTGGCAGTCAGAAGTCTCTCGCGCAAGTGAACGCGGTGCCAACGTGGTCATCGACACGCTGTTCATCGGGTCTGGTATCAGCCTGGCCTTGTTTATCGATCTCGGGTTTTACTTTGTGGATTCGAACTCCGTATCCTGGCGGTTCCCCTTTGCCTTCCAGATTGTGCTATTGATCATGGTGATAGCCTTTGTGTTGGTGCTCCCTGAGTCCCCGCGCTGGCTGGTCAAAAGGGGCCGTCGCGAGGAAGCGCGCGACATTCTGGCCCGATTGCTGGACGTTGAGCCCAACTCGGAAGCGATCGATATGGACATTCGTGATATCGAGAGCTCGCTGGCTACCTCCTCCTCCGAGTCCTGGTGGGGCGTGTTCAAGATGGGCGAACAGCGGTTCCTACACCGAACCGCCCTCGCGGCGAGTGTCCAGTTCTTCCAGCAGATATGCGGAATCAACGCGATTACCCTCTACACGACGAAACTGTTCCAGGGCTTCATCGGACTGGATCCGGTCTCGTCGCGCATCTGTTCCGCATGCATCGGCTTCGCCGACATCACGGGCGGAATCGTCGCCTATTTCACCATCGACCGCCTTGGCCGCCGAGTCCTGATGGTGGCAAGCTCGGTCATTCTGGCCATGTCCATGGCCATCCTCGCCGGCACCACTTCCGACAAATCCAACGGCAGCGCGCTGATCGCGGCCGTGGTCTTCGTCTACATCTTCGAGGGCGTTTTCTCCATCGGCTATTCGGGCCTGCCGTACCTGTACGCCGCCGAGATCGCGCCGCTGCAGCACCGCGCGGCCATCAACGCCATCTCAACCGCGACCCTGTGGATATTCAACTTCCTGCTCGCGGAAGTCACCCCCATCGGCCTGAACACCATCCAGAATCGCTACTTCATCATCTTCGCCGTTTTCAACGCTGTTATCGGCTTCCTCGTCTTCTTCTGCTTCCCCGAGACCAAGGGCCGCTCCCTAGAGGAAATCGATGAGATCTTTGCCCAGTCGAAGCATGTCTTCGACCCCCCGCGTGTTGCACGTAACCTGCCCAGGCTGCACATTGCGGAAGTTCATGTCATAGATGAGAAGGGTCAGGATCGGGAATAGGAATGACTGGGATTGCGGGGTGATCATGGAAGGCTGGCGAGGAAATAGGAAGGGGTGTATTTATGTTCGACAATGTCAAGGGCGATGGCTATTTCAAGGTACGTATTAGTAGTAATATTAGTAGGGTATATAGGGCATTCTAAAAGCTTTGAAAAGAGTTCCTGTTTCGGAAACTCTTGAACTCTTGAACAAGGCAGGCGTGAAGCCACACGATATTAGCTATATTGAGATGCACGGGACCGGGACACAGACAGGGGATACTATGGAGATGCGGTCCGTCCTTAACATGTCTACCTAAAACCTCCTATATACTGCTACTTATAATTATAAGAAGCCTCTTAACATACACTGCGCTGTGCCAACTGTACTAGAACTATATACGATGCCAAGCCTCACGTGCCGGCCAGCATCGGGCGATTCCTCCACCACACTCTCTCGACTGCTATTCCACTCACGGCCCATTGCAATACTCCTGGAGTTATAAAATTACTTGACCCTGCCGAGTACCTGCCGACCTGCCGACCTGCCTCCCGCAATGGACCAACGCAAGAAGAAGAGAAAGGTCCTGCTCATGGGCAAGAGCGGCTCGGGAAAGTCCTCCATGCGCTCCATCATCTTCAGCAACTATGTCGCCAAGGACGTCCGGCGGCTGACGGCCACAATTGACGTCGAGCACAGCCATGTCAAGTTCATGGGCAACCTGACCCTGAATCTCTGGGACTGTGGAGGGTGAGTTCCTACGCCCCTCTGCTCGGCAAAGCTGACGTGCTTCTCAGGCAAGATGCGTTCATGGAAACCTACCTCGCCACACAGCGGGGAAACGTCTTCTCCGACGTCGCCGTCCTGATCTACGTCTTCGACATTGAGTCCCGCGAGCTCGACCGCGACTTGGAGACATACAACTCGGTGATCGAGGCCTTGAAGGAGTTCAGCCCCGACGCATACGTCTTCTGTCTGGTGCACAAGCTGGACCTCATCCAGGCCGAGCACCGCGAGGAGATCTTCGAGGAGCGCTCGGCCCTGATCCGCAGTCGCTCGCAGCACTTCGCCATCGACACCTTCGGGAGCAGCATCTGGGACCAGTCGCTGTACAAGGCCTGGGCGGGGATCGTCCACAAGCTGATCCCGAACCTAAGCGTCATCGAGCGCTTTCTCACCTCGTTCGCCAAGAAGATCGAGGCCGAGGAGGTGATCCTGTTCGAGCGCTCGACTTTCCTTACCGTCACCTCCGTCACGTCCGAGATCGGCGACCGCAATCCCATCCGCGACCGCCACGAGCGCCTCTCCAACATCATGAAGGCGTTCAAGCACTGCGCCGCCAGAAATACCCACACCACCCCTGCCTCGGCGGGCTTCAACGCCCTGCACACCAAGACCCCGCAGTTCAACCTCTTCCTCGGCCGGTTTACCGACAACACCTACATCTTCCTCGTCCTGCCTCCTGGAGAGGCGGCGTACAACTGCGCTGTGCTGAACACTATGCTGGCCCGGGAGGCGTTTGCGAAGGCTGCCGAAGTGGGGCAGGGCGATGGGTTTCCGCTGCCGTCGGCGGAGTCGAATCCGAGTGCGAGTGCGGCGAACGGTGTGATGTCTTGAGAGCTTACGGCGTTTGTTCAGCGGAGTTGTTAGATACCCGAGCATGATTTTCTGCTAAAAGCCCGTCCAGGCGCGTTACAATGCTTAACTGCGGCCAGGGTTTGTGTCAGGCACACGAATTGATTGGTTTGGCTTGATGATGTACTTTGTTGCATAGCTGGCGTTACTTTGCCAGTTCTTCTCCTGCGTCCTTCATTCATGGCATCTACCTTGACTCATTGCCATTGTCCTTGTTCATACTGCCTCGATACGGCCTGACCCTCGTTGTGGAGCAAGAAAAGGCATTTGAGGAACACGGCCGCTATGCTCGCATCTTCGACGACGCTCTACGTCACCCGGTCGACAGATGATAGCATTTGGTTCCCATGGCCTCTTCGAGCATTGGATGTCGATTCCTAGCACCCATACGCACCTACTTGGCCAACAACATCCATGCCAGGAAAGAGGCGGACTAGTGGCGAGAGCATGCAAGGTGGTCGCCGACACATCTCTGCAGAGGGTTAGTGTGGCTGCTAGCCCAGTCAGCTAGCCCTATCGGAGAGAAGGTTTAAACATGCACTGTCCGTATCGCGGTTGTGCTCCTGCCCCTGCTCCAAGCGGGCGCCCAGTCATCGACTTCATTCGATACAATACCGGACTTCCCAGGTCGAACGATCTGGTGCTCTATAATGCACAACACGCGTCTCCTGATTTGTCTGCAGGATAAACGTGACAGCGACGCTGCGCCTTTTTTCTGTCCCCGATAGACAGGCAGTTGCTGTCGGATTGTCTGGTATATCGATCAGTCCGGTATTCATAGATACTACGGAGTGGACAGTTCCTTGCAAGCGGGCAGGTAGGCTATATGAAGGAGAGTCGGTCTAGTGGACGCGAGGATAGCATCAGGATGATGATGAGGAGGAGGATGTCTGTTATAGAAGGACGGGGGAAGGAATCCTTTGCGAAGTTACCCGAATGAAATTGGAACTGGAGGCATTTTCAGCCCATGTACACTTGTTGTCAAACGTGTCGTTCGCTTTTGGAATTATCCGCTGGTACTTTAGCCTAAGAAAAGCTCTACCACCGAGAAGCAAGTCCTACAGATGAACAATGCCTTTCTATAACCATCTCGAATATCTCAGCAAAACACATATACACATCGACAGACAGACAGCGCAGTCCTTATTCAGGTATCGACCCTGCTATGATATGCTCCATTCACTCCATCCCGCGGAGAGAAGAATGCATCATTGTACCTCGGGCATGCGAACGGCGATGTCGCCTGATTGGGTGATATATCGAACCCACGGGAGGGAGGGGTATTGCAGCTGTGAGATAGTCAGCGCGAGGTTCATAGGACAAGCAATGAAGTCGAGGTATCATATCAACACAGGTCGACAATGGCAGTTAATACACCCGCCGACTGCGGCGATGCAAGGAATGGAGTTATCGGTACATACCTTGGGCTCGGTTATCTTCAAGTATCGCACCTGGATGCCACTGGTTGTAAAGTAGGGAATCTCGAAGCTGACGTTGATCGGCCGCTTGGCCTTGCCCAACTGCCCGGTGCCGCCCATGCTGCCGCCAAATCCTCCAGTCATGCCTCCTCCACGTTCATCGTCTCCCTTGACCGACGGCAGGCCCAGCTCTGCCCGCATGAGGAACTCTTTCCCGCCGCCGAACTGCTTGATCTTCCAGATGATGGCCGACTTCTCCGGGGCATAGTGCACGGTTCCGATGTTGGATCGGAAGCGCGGAGAGTCGGCGTCTTCGGGGACTGGCACCAGGATTTCCACGTTGTTCGCCGTGCTGCGGCGCTTAAATTGCGCTTTGGCCTTTACGAACATGTTAGCGCTGTACACCAAGGAACTGCAGCCACAACGGCAAGTTAAACGCGCGGGCACAGGCATACCTTTAACATATACTCAATCCGCGAACCCGAGTGAGATTCCACCAAGCATTCCACCCAAATCAACGGCTTGACCTGCGTGTTCAACCGGTAGCTCATGAGCTCGAACTCTCCGTCCGGCGGAATAAAGCTGATGGTCCGGTCGTTCTCGAAGCGGGAAAGCCGAACGCATTGGTGGAACTTGACATCCTCCATCTCCACCGCCTTGCCTCTCGTCGCGCGCCCCGTAGTCTCGAACATGACCTTATCATTCAGGCCCAGTCGAAGCTCCGGCATCCCACTCAAATAGCACTTCATCTTGACGGCGCCCAGGATCTCCGAGCGCAGAACGTTTCCATTCGACGAAACAAGCAGGTTCAGCGACTCGACGACGTCGAGGAAGACTTCGTTCTTACGGTAGCGAATACCCTCGCTCCGCCACGAGACCGCATTCGTGACCGCGATAGGCGGCCGGGCCTGGACCTCCAGCTTGTGCGATTCTTGCGTGATATACCTGAAAACCCAGCCGTCAGCGAAACACATCCCGGCCGTGGCACGCTCCGCGGACCTACTCCTGCAATATCTTGCTCTCCGTGGTCTGGGGGTACCCGAAGTCCATCATCTCGTCGAGCAATTCGTATATAATGACAAAGTTATCCCGGATGCTCTCCTCCTCCAGCACCTTGAAGTACTCGGTGAACACCTCGACGACTTTATGCAGGAATAATAGGATCTCCGTCGCGTTTGTGTTGCGCTTGGTCAGGGCCAGGATGTAGAGGTTACTGTGGCGGATGTAGAGGTACTGCGTGCGCAATCAATCAGCCAGCTGCAATGGTGGAAGACGCGGACTCGACACGTACATTGATCCCCTCGTGCGAAAAACACGGCGGCACGGCGGAACTCTCTTCTTCCGCATCGCTGAGGAGCGTCGGGAACTTCTCGATGGCGGACATGGGGATGTCTCCGCGGTAGTTGCGGGCCAGAAGGGGCTAGCGGTGTCAGCGTGCGACTCGTCGCATTCGAGCCGTACATACCTTGCCCTTCAGGTCGAGGAAGAAGACAGCCGACGCCATTGCAGTGGAGGAGTAGTAGATAGGTGTAGGAAGGTATCTGTTAGAACCGCCAGGTTGGTTCCCGATTATGTTAGCATGGAAGCGCTACGTCACGTGACGCAGCACCGTATATGGA
>RAQS01000433.1:0-14502 GCA_003698115.1 Aspergillus sp. HF37 | reverse complement strand
AAACACAACACATCCATCCTCATCCCCAACAATGTCCCTTATCCATCTCCCTTCGACGAGTTTAGGCGTCTTGAATCCCGCATACAGACGTGCCCAACGCGATCTCGAGGACAAGGCCCAGGCCGAATCCCCGCCCAAGAAACACTGCCCGGGCAACGGCGCGTCCAATGTCATGGACACGTCCTTGGACGAGCAGAGGCAGCGCGCTATACGCGCCGAGCGTCTGGCCGTTGCGGCATCTTACTTCGGCGCCGACTCTGGATTCAAGAAACCTGCTCACGCGCCGTCTAGCAAGAAGAGACATGCGCCCTGCGAGCTGAGCGGCGAGTATCCCGGCGAGCTGCCGCTGACCAAGCGCGAGGACACCGGTGACCACGCGGACAAGACCGTCAATCTGGACGCGTTCTGGAACGCTAAGAGCGGTAGCATTGGAATCCATCCTCATGGCGACGACGGGAAGTTGTTCGTCGATACCCCAGACGTAAGACTCCCCTGGTCTGTCTGGCTGTTTAGGGTCATCATGCTCACATACCCCAGGGCGCTTCTCGTGTGGTCGAGCCTTGCTACGAGGGCCGTGTCTCCGATATCCCGCCGTACCCCCACGAGTACATCGCGAACTTTCTTACCGAGTTCAGGCCCAACTGTCGCAAGGCTCAGGCGTGGGTCAAGGCGCACGAAGCCAGAAATGATGCTCGTCTGAAAGCCGCCCAGAAGAACAGGGAGAAAGCCGAGTCCAAAAAGGCTCAGTCCAAGACGGCTCAGCCCAAGAAGGGTCGGTCCAATAAAGCTCCGTCTAAGACCCAGTCCAAGAAGGCCCAGCCCGAGAAGGCTCAGTCCAAGAAGGCCCAGCCCGAGAAGGCTCAGTCCGAGAAGGCCCAGCTCGAAATGGCCCTGTTCGAGGAGGCCCAGCCTGAGGAAGCCCGCCAGGAGGATGAGTCGAAGGAGACTCTCCACGCGAGATTCGGACTTCAGAAGGGAGAAACAACCCCGGGCGAGTCGAAGGAGGCTGTTCACGCGAAACTCGCACAGCAGAAGGCAAATGCCCGCCGTGACAAGGCCAAGGCCCGCGCTGCCGCTGCCGCTGCCGGTGGTACTCCGGCTCCTGCGCAGAAAGACTGCAGTCCCACTCCGAAGCCGGCTCGCCGCCAAGTTGAGGCCGTTCCTGCTCCTGCGGGTTCTACTATGGACCTGTCTGCCGTGAGATGGGCCCTTGTGCAGGCGAAGAAGAGCAATTCCCGCGAGGACGAAGGTCTCGACAAGGCTGTGCAGGCGTCGCAGGAGAGACGCGTCCAGGTCAAGAAAGAGGGCGAGGACGAGGATGTCGACATGGCCGTGGACGCGCCGCAGGAGAAACACGCCGCGGCCAAGCAAGAGTACGAGGACGAGGAGCTCGACAAGGCCGTCAAGGCGTCGCAGGAGAGACTCGCGCAGGTCAAGAAAGACCGCGAGTCCCACGAACGTGTCCTCGCTGGAGTTGACGAAGCGCGCAACAGGCTCCTCAAGACCATGTACGGCGACAATCCTCCCAAGCCCTCCAACGACGACTTCCCCAAGTACCTCGCTGGGGGATTCGCCACGATCGAGCAGGAGAAAAAATTCGTTGGAACGGTCGTCGGCCGCATCGACAATGCGCAGAACAGACTCATCAAGACCATGGGCGAGCTCAAGGACACGATGCACGCCAACGCCACCGTCGACGATATCCCGAAAGCTTCCAAGTCTGACGCTTCTCTCCCGGAGCCAATGGGCCCTCGCCGCACCCCAGAGGGCACCAAGGACATGGAGAAGAAGCGCGAGATTCATCCCGGTTCCGCCGTCCGCGTCAAGAAAGAGCACGAAAAGTTCCAGAAGGCCGCGTTCGGCGACGAGGACATCTCCGATGTGAAGTTCAACGAGAAGAGCTTCTAATCGCGCCAAACTCGTCGACCGGTCACTGCCACCTTCGCGTTCAGAATATTTCGTCTTGGAGGATCTAGGTATGGAGGGAATCTGGAAGGACGCTGGACATAAAAGAACGGGTCATACTCTGCCACTTGCAGAATGTACTTGAAAAAGGAAGAAAAAAAAAAAAAAAATAGCTGCTAAATGGAAACTCGTTACCGTAACATGTCATCGATCATCTCTAGCTCTTCTTGCCCTTACTGCTTGCACTGCCGTCCTTCGCCTTCGTAGTGTCCAATCTATCTGCCAGCGGACGATACGGCGAGGCCAGCACATGCTCCGGCGGTCTCTGGGTGTGATCATCTCGCCTAGGCTCGCCGGCCGACGGCCGACGGCGCTCTTCCTCATGGATCTTCTCCAGCGGCTCGCCGATAATCTGATACTTGGCCCAGTTGACAGGCGGCATCCTCACCACATTCTGCGGCGCGGGAACTTTCCCGAACTTCTCCTCCGGCCCGACACCCTCAGCGCCCTCGTCCGCCGCATGCACGTTGACCAGGCCCTCTGCATCCTTCGCAGAAAGCTTCCCCGCCGCCAGCTCCCGCGCAAACCCCTCCGGATCCGCCGCCGCGGCGCCCTTCATCTTCTCCAGCGCCTGGATGTCGCGCAGGCTCTGCTGTTTCTGCAGTTGCAGGATGGAGATGGCGGAGCGCAGGGCAATCGCGTCCGGATTCTGGCTCTCTGATATGGGCACCGCGGCTGGCTCTGGCTCAAAGGCGGGTAGCGGGCGCGGGGTGGTCGGGAGGTTAGTCTGCGGTGGTGGGAACTGGGTTGTGGGGGAAGGGGAGTATGTTGGAGGAAGCATGGGGCTTGGCGATACCGCTGCCGCCGAAGCATTGTTCTGGACTGGAGTGGTATGCGAGAGGACCGGAGTCACGGGGGAATATGGTGGGCGAGGTGGTGTGCCTGGACGGTCATTCTGGTCTTGCGATGGATCCATGACTGATGATGTCACAAAATAGATGTAGGCGGCGGCAACAGTTGGTTGCGGAGCACTGGTTGGATCACATCCGTGCTGTTATGAGGTAGACAAGAGATATCTGTATCTCGCGAGGGTATGATATGATATGGTGTGCAGAGTCAGTAGAATGAAGCTATTCCAAGGTTGAGGTCTGGCCGGGCGGAAACAAAGTGCCGGCAGAAATTTCATCTCACCGCCAACGCCCGCAGATTCTAGTCTCCGCCCGCCTCTTCTCGTTCAGTCCACATCTCCAGAATGAAACGCAAGACCGATAATGCCAATGGCCAGCCCGAATCGAAGAAGCGGGCTTTGTCGAACGAAGAGGCCGTAATGCGGTTCAACGACGGCTTGTTCGACCCCTCGCTGCAGCAGAAGTACACCAAGGAATACGCCCAGTCGGCGCCGTACGTCCATCTCGACCCTCTATAAGCTGGATACTGACAGTTGTGTCTATTAAGCTACAAACATGGCGTTATCTGCCCATTGATTGCACCGTCTCTCCTCCGCTCCGTCCGCGAGGAAATCCAGGAACACCTTCACTTTACCGAAAAGGAGACGGACATCTACAAGATTTTCCAGTCGGGCGATTTGGCCAACTTGGACGGACTGGATGATGCGTCGCTGGCGCGATTGCCGTCGCTGCTGAAGCTGCGTGACGCCATGTACTCTGCCCGCTTCCGCGACTACCTGTCCTCGGTGACGGGATCCGGCGAGCTGAGCGGGAGCAAGACAGACATGGCCATCAACATCTACACGGAGGGCTGCCATCTCCTGTGCCATGATGATGTTATCGGGAGCAGGCGCGTGAGCTACATCCTGTACCTGACGGACCCGGATACCCCGTGGCAGCCGGAGTGGGGAGGCGGCCTGCGTATGTACCCCACAACAACCGAAAAGGATCCCAATGACGAAGACGTCATGATCCCCAGCCCAGACTACAGCCTGTCGATTCCGCCGTCATTTAACCAGCTGAGCTTCTTCGCCGTCCAGCCGGGCCAGAGCTTCCACGACGTCGAGGAGGTGTACCATCCCAAGGACGGGGATGACAAATCTAAGAAGCGAGTGCGCATGGCTATCAGCGGATGGTTCCATATTCCGCAGGAGGGTGAGGATGGGTATGAAGAGGGCCTGGAGGAGAAGATGGCCGAGAGGAGCAGTCTCGCGCAGCTCCAGGGCCGCGGCGACATGTATGACCTGCCGCAGCCCAAGACGGTAATTTATGAGGAGGCGGAGCAGAATGCGGACAAGGGCAAGGGCAAGCAGAAGATGGACGAGCAGCCGAATGACACCGAATTCACCGAATCCGATCTCTCATTCCTCGTGCAGTACATCGCGCCGTCGTATCTCACCCCGGATATCGCCGAGGAAATGTCCGAGACTTTCTCGAATGAATCATCGCTCAGCCTAGAGCGGTTCCTGTCGGAGAAATTTGCAGCGCGCGTGCGTGCCTACATTGAAGAGCAGGAGAAGCAGAAACTGCCGAAGTCGTCGGACGAGATTCACGCCCAGACCGGATGGACGGTAGCTCGGCCACCCCATAAGCATCGGTATATGTTCCAGCAGCCATCGGTGCCCGCGCAAAACCAAAAGTCACCTATCCAAGAGCTGCTGGACGACCTGTTTCCGTCGCAGGCATTCCGGAAGTGGCTCTCCGTGATTACGGGTGCCGATAAGCTGACGAGCCACAATTTCCTAGCTCGTCGGTTCCGCCGCGGGCAGGACTACACATTGGCCAGCGGGTACGACGGCGAGGAGCCTCGGCTGGAGTTTACGCTCTGCCTAACCCCGACGCGGGGTGGGAGAAGGAGGACGAAGACGAGCGGAAGGAAGAGGAACAGAAAGCGGAGAACGGAGAGTCGGAGGAGAAGCACAAAGCCAAGGCAGAGGAGAAGGCGGCCAAGGAGGCGGAAGAGCCGTCCGTCGGAGGCTACGAGATCTACATGGCAGGAGACGATGAGGAGGAGGATGATGCGGCCATCTACCGGTCAGCAGGGATGGACGACGACGACGGGATTCTCTTCACGACGGCGGCGGGATGGAACCGGCTGAGCATCGTGCTGCGCGACAGTGGGACGCTCAAGTTTGTCAAGTATGTCAGCGAGGTGGCCAAGGGTGACCGGTGGGACATTACGGGAGAGATGGGGGCTGAGTTTGGAGATGTCGAGGATGAGGATGGCGAGGAGGGAGAGGGAGAGGGAGAGGAAGAGGGAGAGGAAGAGGAAGAGGAAGGAGATGACATCGACGAGCAGGAGGATTAGATGAGAGATCTACTACCGGAGTACACCGTATTGATGGCGTTGGATACCCTCAAAAGTGAGAATTCTACACCTGTACTGGAGTACTCCATACAGGATATGTCAAGTCCTAGAGTAGTAAGTTGACCTGTCTGCGGAGGTAAGTAGGAGTAATGCTCCCACCATCATGGCGGACTATTGAACTCTCCGCCGCCACCACATGCCGCGTCCATGTGTTGGATGGTTTCTGGCACCGAATACATGCCCTGCTACACGCCACGCCGCCATGTGGCTGTCGTCCTCGGAACAAAGTGGACAGATCGATGGTTACTCCGAAGTACAGCGAGGGAGGATCAGCTGAATGATGTATCTATCGTGTGGCACAGGCAAGGCAAACGGCCCCTTGATTGTTGCATGTAAGTAAAATAAAAATATTTACTGTAACATTCAGCGCAACACAAGCAGGCGGATCACTGCATGGGAGACGATGGCTTCGGAACTGGGTTTGTGTGACCCTTGCTTGGTTGGGCGGCTGCTGGTCTCCGGGGAGAGTACGTACAGAGTAGTAGACTCGAGAGGAGTGGCTGCAGGCTAGGGGTTGGACAGGTATGTATTCTTTTAGCGGCCGATCGCTCGTCATGCCATGTGTCGTCAGCCAAACATGTTCGGTATTATACGTGTACACATACGGGCACGCGACTTGGCGGCAGTGGACAGTTAGGAAACGAGTTACTCCGGTAAAATACGTACCAAATGCCAAATGCCAAATGCCCCGTAAATCAAATATATTACCGTTTGCAGAGTCGACATCCATGGGCGGGCGGGACGATCAGCCACGTGAAGATGGCTGGGATCCCTGCAAGGTGTAATTCTCTCGTGCGACTCTGCAGTACTAGTATTAGAAACATTTCTGTATTCTATTAAGTATCCCACTTTATCTCTGCCAATACTACTACTACTACTACTACTACTACTACTACTACTACTACTACTACTACAGCATATGGAAAGTTGCTTATACAGGATAGTGTCAAACCAGACTCTGCACAGACCCGGGATTTTTACTTTGCCTTGTGGTTGCCACGCAGCACGGACTCCGTCCTGATTGGTCGACAGCCCCAGCGATCACCAGAACCCCACTTGCCGGGCATCCTACCCACTCGCATCCCGGCCCACGCGCTGTCATTGGCTCACTTGGGAGGTGGGGACCCAGTGCAAGCAAGGGATTGGACATGTGAGAGTGTATTGTACGGTAATTACGGCCGGGGTGCCTGGCAGGTGGGATTGGAATGTATTATTGTAATCCGCGTGGTGTGCTTCTTTGCAGTAGCGCAGTGGATGGTCTAGCTAGATACAAGTTCTTCTCTCTGTCTGCTGAGTCTTTTTTTTATGAGTTACAACTGCTATTTGATTGCGTTGTTATTATTCCCCCATTTTCCCCATTCGGCCTGAATCTTCTCCAGCAAACACGGACAGCCAACGGAGTCTAGACTTTCTCTCCTCCCACGTTTCACAGCTGCCACTCTTGCTTTGTCTTTCTCCTCTCGAGTCTCCTCAGTCGCTCTCGACTAGTTTCCGCCACCTGACCCGATCTCGTTTTCCTTTCAAACACTCTCACTCACACACTCACTCACACACTCACTCACACACTCACTCAATCACTCCATTCCCCCGCGTCTCTACTCTCTTCCTCTCTTCCTCTCTTCCTCCCTTCCTCCTCCTACTTTCCTCCTCTTTGTTCTCTCCCTCGAACACCGCCGCGTTTCTCGTCCTCCGTTTGTGCCACCTGCTGCGAGAGGTAAGCTCCAATGCTGTCTTCTGCTTCCATTTGTCCTTTCGTCCTTGGGCGTGGAATAAAAAATTTCCGTTCCTCATACTGATGCGATCTGGGTGGATCCGCTTAGATCTATTCTTCCTCCTGCTGCTTCGTCGCTAGCTTTCTCTCCATTCCGCGCTGCCTCCCTCGCTCACTCCTCTCCTACGCTCGTTTCTGTCGGTTTTCTGCTTCAGAATCGTATCGTGCATTCGTCTGCCATATCTGGCCGGGGATTATTGAGCTCGGTTCCCTGTTCGCGCCCGTTGCAAAATTTCGCTTCCTCTGTCGCTGCACAATCTTCATCGAGTTGACTATTGCCGTTCGAAGCCCTTGAAGACTTCAGTGTGCCACTGAGCCCGTTCAAGCCTGTTTCGCCCTGACGACATGGAAACTGCCTGAAATACGACTCTGCCCTTCCTCCGAATGAGTCCATCGGACCGAGAGACGAACCCGTAATCCATACATTCGGTGATATATACCTTACCGGCCCTTGCGTCGAGGGCTTGAATTGGTCTCTGCGAGACAACTGCTGCAGGCATTGGACCATGAGATAGTGGGCGGCATTTGTTGGAGATAATTCAACGGCGGTATTGCAACCCCCGCAATCTATACGCGATCCCGCCTGTCTGTCATGGAAACTACCATCTCCCATCGGCCATGGGAGCCGTCGGCCGCCGGACCGCAAGCTCCCGCTTCTGCGCAGACTCTCCCGTCCATATCCTCACTCACAGCTGGTGTGAAAGGCTCTGCTGGGCATACGACTGAAAAGTCTCCTGCACACGCCTCGTTGAACACCATTGAGCGGGATTCGGGGAATTGGTCAATGCCCCAAAGCACAAGTGAGCCTCCGTGCCTCCGGCTCTGATTGCTGGATGCTGACGTTGCTGTTTAGGATCATCAGGATACTCGAGCAACACAAATGGAACCGGCAACTATCCCTCTCTCTCATTCCTCACCTCTCAGCCGCCCTCCAGTCGTGTCTCCAACGTCTCAGAACGCTCGTCCTATGCCCATGATCAAGCGAATGTACCGATATCTGCTGGGCCGCCCCAGCCGTCTCCTGGTTTCGCTTCCACACAAGCAAACTCCTCCCTACCGTCAATTAACCAGAACTTCGAGGCTCCTTCGCAACGGGGCAGTTTCATAGACCCTCCCGAGTCACGACGTAGTAGTATCGATAGCAGGGTGAACCAGGGAATCAGCTCCTTGGCTATTAACCCTGCATCTCCCTACCACCGCAGCACCAATGCCTCGCAGTCGTCTATCGTGTCCAGCTTGCAACGGGAGCGTGGTATTACGACTGATATGAGTGCCCACCGAGGGCCCCGTTACTCGGGAGGGCACCCGTTGTCACCGCAGGACCCTCGTCCCAGCAGCCAACATCGCGGCTTTGCGGCCGGCCGCACCGCTCCCGCCATCTCGTCCAATCCTCGGTCTGAAATATATAATGCGGATACTCCGACTGCCGGTATGGCCTACGCCTTTCCTGACCCGGATGTGGCGCGATCCGATTCAATGTCGTCGACTACTGAGAGATCGATATCGGCATTTTCCCGGAAGCCGAGCGCCGCCGATTCTCTCAACAGCGTATTCTCCGAATCACGCATGCCCCCCGGCCAACATGGTACGTTCTCATTGTCCGTTATGTACATCGATCCCTGTAGCTGACCTTGCGCAGAGCTTCCTCAGAATGTGCATCACCATTCGTTGCAACAGAAGCAAATGCACGGTTTCATTGGAGACCCCGAAGCGCAGGGGGCAGTACGCCGTATAGTAGGACACCGGAGCTGAGGGTGACGCATAAGTTGGCGGAGCGAAAGCGCCGCAGCGAGATGAAGGACTGTTTTGAGGCTTTGCGTCTGCGACTTCCCACCGGCCAAAACAACAAGTCGAGTAAATGGGAGACGTTGACCAGAGGTAATTCCTGCATCTACCTTGCGCAGTTCGTTCCACTGACGGCGTTGCAGCAATCGAGTACATCAGTCAGCTGGAGAAGACAGTCAGCCATGCCCGCCGAGAGAACACCGTGCTGAGAACGGAGCTTGACGAGATGCGGGCCCAGTTCCAACAACCGCAAGCAAATGGGCACTCTCGGCCCCCGTCGATGTTTGAGCATCGGCCCATGCCCGCAGCCCAGGCCAATGGCCAGTCGGGTCCGATTTTCCCGAACTACGGCCCTAGGGCCCTGCCGTCTGAACAGCCGCATACACTCCCGCCCATTATAAATGGGTCCGCAGCGCCGATGCAGGGCGTGCAGTATACCGACGACCGGCGGTAACTCGTATGGACATGAATATATTGCAGCCTGTGCGGCAATTTAAATGGCTGCGAGGTAGCATGGATTTCGTTTAGATGCGAGATGTTTACGTTGAACTCACTTTGCATGATCCGGATCCGATCTGGGTGGTTCGTCTTCCAGCGAATACTGTTTTAGTTCGTGTTCTCTTTCTTGTTGGCAACCATACCCATGATTGCATTTCGTTAGATGTGTGAATCAGTCCGACGACTGCTGGGACGTCAGGTCTACAGCCAGAATCTGCGCAATTTCATTGACCGGACTGGATGTTTGCTATACCAGTGTCTTATTCTCATGTGTACCAAAAGGCGGGGAGTGCTGACTGCTATATTCTATTATTAATTGGGGGAATTTACATGTTGAGGCGTATCTGTACTGTAACTGTAGACTGGTTGGTTGGCGCATGTACATAGAGCTGCTGCTATTTTTACCGCCCGTGATGCTCTCTCTCTCCCCTTCTCTCTCTCCCCTTCTCTCTCTCCCCTTCTCTTTCTCTATGCAACTTCGCTCCAGCCGCCACACCCAGCACTCCGGCGCCTACGCCTCTGCCAGTCATTTTTTCTCCGGCCAATCCGGTTCCTGGACTCATTCGTGCGTCTGATTCACCATGTCCAGCTTATTCTCCTGTCCAATGGCGCTGGTTCGAACATCCGCCGCTGTAACGGGCCCGCAGCCCCTGCCAGCTTGGGCTCTGCGCGGTATCCAGCTCGACCTGGCACAGGAAGTCTTGGATCAAGGCTAGACCAGGACGAGCGCTTGACCAGGCTTGCAGCAGACGCAGATCTGGATCTGGCCGAATTGATTCTAATCCGGAGCTTCTTCACTCGAGTCCCGTATCACCTCTGCGTCGAGAGAATGAATGAGTGAATAAGACCTCTTTGTCCCTTCAATGGCTGGTGACGCACAATAATAGCTCCTATTGTGTTCTCTCTTTGTTCCTCTCGGTCTTTGTTTTGCCTGCTGCTTTGTCGACCGGAATAGAACCTGCGTCAGTTCGTTCCTTTGTTGCCGTATCGTCTGCTTGAAATCCCCGTCTTCCCCGTGTCGAAGGTGGCAGTCCATTGAAGTTGCAGATTCTCTTTATTCTTTTCTTTCACTTTGGGACACTCTCAGCGCCGCCTTTATGTCTCCCAGCTCCAACGACTCGCAGTCCCAACTGCGTATTCGCCGCGCTCCCAACTTTCCCTTTTCTTCTCCCATCCTTGAGGAAGTTCCTAGTCCGGCCTCTTCGTCCGAAGAGAAAGATATGGAAAGAAATCGACCTTTCGAGTTCCTCTCCAAGAACACGAGTCGGAATCCGTTTATTCACGAGTCGGAATACAGTACGGCTACGAGTGGCAGGCAGATGGATAGTTCCAACAGCAATCCTACCATCAAGAAGGGTCCAGAGAAGCCGGTTGGGCTGAACCTGGTCACTGATTTCTCCCTTCCACCTCCAAAGAAACGCGATGACGCTCCTGCGCCGGCATTCGTGGACTTGAACGACCTGAAGACGCTGTCAAAGGGGCGGGAGAAGGAGAGGTCTACGCAAAAGATCAGAGATGTCCTCAGAAAAAGACCCTTACATGGCTTCCGTCGTCTCCCAGATGAGCCATCCGTGGCTGAACGAGGACACGCCCGTCTCGATCCTCAGGAGAGGCCTTCGCCCAGCAAGAAGGAGCCGAACGAGCTGTCGCCTTCCGATAGGCCGATTGTGATTGGATATACTGTTCCGGTCCACGAGGCTTCTGGTTCTCAGAATGACAAGCCCAAAGAACTGAACAGTGCACAGAGTCATGCTGCACCATCGATTGTCGTCACTCCTGCAAGGGAAGACACCTTCTGGTCTGAATCGAGTCCCGACTACCGCCGCCCGCGATCCAGCGTCTATTCCCAGCCCACGCCTCAGATTGCGCAAAGCCAATCCGACGTACCGCCTGTCCCAGCTATTCCGGCCCTTCATTCAGTGACTCAGAACGGAAACGCAAGCTCAGAAACGCACCAGACGCAATCTGCTTTCCCGACGAGAAACCGCGCGCTCTCCACCGGCACGGTCTTCGAGGAGGACGCAAGCCCACAGCTTGGGCGCCGCTCGCGCTCCTACTCAGAAGATACCGTCAATGCGTCCCAGCGACAGAGCGCGAGTTCATTTGTGAACAAGCACCAGTCGCAGGGATGGTGGACCTATATTCTCTCGCCGTTGTTGAGTCGCTCCAGCACGGTGGCTAGCAGGAAGACGCCGACAAGTGCAGAGAGACCGCGCATTCCTTCTGTGTCCGCTACTTCAACTGAGTGGTGGGAGGAGAAGGAAGTGTCTTCCTTCTCGCCCGATACCCCCGAGACGGCGGTTAGAGGTGACGATAGCTCTCCTGGAAGGGGGACTGGCGAAGGGAACAGAGAAAGCTCGGTTGAATATAGTGCAACATCTGTTACGTTTCCTGGCAGACCGGTCCAGGGTGCTGCCGCCGAGTACTATCAAGCGTGCGCCCATGAGCTATTCAGTGGAAGACCGTATTTTGAATGTGTCAACCACGTTTGCTCGATTACCCCGAAGGATCAGAATTATGTTTTGGAAGATGATGCTGTTGTCCAACCTGCAGATGGCAGCAGGGGCCCAGCTCTGCTTGAGGTGGATGGGCCTAATGAGTCGAAGAATCCTTTCTTTGAACCATCCAGACCCCGCGACCATTTCTCTGGATCTACGGCCGTTGATAATGGGGCAGATAATCCATTTGACACAGCCAAGGGCATAAAAGCTCCCAGTGAGGGCGCAGAAGAGAGCCCTACGAATGACTCTCCTGCAGACAAGGCATTATCGGAAGAGCGACAACCAACGCGTCTCTATCCATCTGAGAAGCAGATGGGTTCCCAGGAGCAGAGCCAGCCAAACGAGCCACCACTTGCTTCATGCATTCCCTTTCCGTTCGATACAAACCCACCTCAGACAACCGATCCAAATGAAGAGGCTGAACCTCGTCGCCTAACTGTTTTCCCTGGCAGTCAAGCGAAGATCCAATCCCCGGACACACCTTCTCCAGGCCAGCAAGCAACAGAGGGAAATGGTTCAATCGCACTTTCTGACGTCCATGGCAGTTCAGCGCCCGCATACGGGTCGAATGACGATAGCTACCCTCTTCCGTCGCGCCCTGATCCATATTCCTTTTCAGGAGGAGAAATGCCAGTTCCCATTGGTGAAAGGTACGGGAATGAAGCACATCGGCGAAGACTTGAAAGGGAGGACGAGATAGGCGAGAGAGCAGGAGGACTGTGGCGAGGCAGGGGCCCGGTCAGCAAGAAAGGGTGCTTTGGGCGGCCGAGTCGCGAGGGAAGGTTGAGACGACGATGGTACATGGCTATCGCTGCGTTCTTTCTCATCATCGTGGTTCTTGGCGTCGTTCTCGCGATAACCTTGACAGGGAATGGGCACAAAACACCGGTCCAGTCAGGCTGGGTCAACCTAACGGACTATCCGCCGATGCCAACGGGCATCTCAACGATCGCAGGCCCAAAGCCTCGAAAGCAGGTTTCTGGTTGCATCAAGCCATCCAGTATGTGGAGCTGTGCCTTGCCGGAGGAGAAGCAGGAGGCGAATAAGCCGTACCCTGCGAATCAGCCGAATTTCCGGTTAGCTATTCGATTTCGCAATGGGACATACGACTCGGAGAATGGGACGAAGCCGGAGCCAAGCCCTACAACGCTACGGACTAGGGCGCAGAACGATCTATTCGAACCATCCCCATCGCCGCCCAACATCAAAGATCAAATATTCCTTGGAAAAACGACGGACGAGAACAGCAAGCCGTACGCAGGAGAGGAGACGCCTTTTCATATCACGCTTCTGTCGCCTATCAAGGTATCATCCCACGCATTAACGCGGCGCTCCTCCTTCCCGAATTTAACCACACTCATCCCTCCCCCAGAAGAAGCCCCCGACGGGACCGCTGCGGCCGCAAATCTATACCCCCTTCCTGAATCACAGCCCATCCGGCTCTACAACCGGGGAGAAAACGACGAGCACTACGGCTTCTACACGTACTATGACAAGTCGATTTTCTTGGAATCCACGGCTCCCCTGGGCGGCCCAGTCGACAAGATCCCCGACGACGGAAACGGGGGCTCAACCAAAGAAGACGCGAGAGTGCGATGCACCTGGGCAGAAACGCGGTTCCTCGTCCAGATCTGGACACGGCCCACTCGGTCCGGCAAGACGCTTCTCGACGAGGATCCAACCCCATCAAGCACTACGACAACAACACCGACGCCGTCATCATCAACCTCTTCCTCCGCCACAGACTTCACCCGCCCCGGCTCGTTCCCGTACCCCGTGACGATAACAATAGACCGCCATGGCGGCGCCGCCAAGGAGAAAATGGTATACTGCTACGGCGTGGACGACACGCAGCACATCAACAAGACCGAGAAGAAGCTGCAGATCGAGGACCGGGGGTTCGGTGGCACGCTGGTTCAGCCGGCGCCGGGGATCTTCAATAACACTGACGATGCTACGTCGCCTTTGATTGGGCGCGGGGAGTCGGCTGCTGGGCCGGTGGATGGAGGGACGGGGGGTTGTTTGTGTCAGTGGGCGAATTGGGTGTCGCTGGTTTGAGGATATCTGGTTAGGGTTGGGGATGGGCTTATGCTTGGTTGGATTTTGTCTCTTGTATTTAGGTTGTTTTGTTATATAGAGCTGCATGCCATGTTTTGTTTGGTTTTTTTTTTTTTTCACAATACAGCATTTGCATCTAAAATTAATCTCTCCTGGACGTCCGATAGTTATAAGTTAACTTAGCCCTAGGCTTACTAATACAGCCTAGCAACCTCACCTCTTCTCCTTCAAAACAGCCAACCTCACCTCGACATGCCTCCAACCCGCTAACACACCTCCTACGCCGCCTCCATGCCACCCAAACCAGAACTCGCAAGCCCGTCCCTCCTCTCCCCGGCCGCCTACGATGACGATGCCTCTGTGCGCTCGCCCTCCGAGCAAGACTCCGACAGCGAGGACGACGCGTACGTTAGCAGGACGCGGACATCGCAGGAGCTCGCACAGCACGACCGCTCGGTCCTGGAGGATGAAGACGAGCTCGAGAAGCTGTTGACACGCTCCGGGCCGGCGAGCGGGCTGCGGCGGATCTTTAGCCCGAATAGTAGCAGCGTGAGGATCGGAAAGCGGAGGGGGAGGGCCAGGGAAAGGGGATGGAGGGATGGTAGTAAACGTCGACGGCGTCGTGGTGGTGGAGGGGAGAGGGATGAACTGATGGACGGTGTTGAGGAG
>RAQS01000432.1:0-14629 GCA_003698115.1 Aspergillus sp. HF37 | reverse complement strand
GGGGCAATCGGGCCTGGGCAGCGCAGATCGGGAAACTGGAACATGTCGTAAGCGCTGCAAGTGTCGCGAGTACCGCAAGTATCGCAGGCGCAATTGTCGCGGAAACTAGGAACCGCAAGCCATAAATCTGGGGGACGGTTCCGTATCTGAGACTTCCCATCCTCTGCCTGTGCGGTTAAGAACGGACTCGGTCTCGTGTGGGCAAGAGCCGTTGGCTACGGGCATGGAGAGACGCTCTGCGATAAACATGACATATTGCGACTCGCTATTCGAGCCCAGGAATCCATATTCCACCAGCTGTCTCCGGACCAAGGTCATCAGGGCAATCGCATCATAGCCAACCGCCTGGTCGGGAATCAGGGTTTAGTCCACGGAGCAGCAACCGTCGTGTCCCGCAACCCCGTTGGTTATGGCATCGCATTGGACGGGGCCGGGCTGGGGATCTGACCAGCCATCTGCGGCCACTCACGGTGCCTCGTTGCTGAATGGTTCATCCCGACAAGTACCCTAGGTACCTCTCTGAGAGAAGCCTGATGAAACAAAGCAGCCGATTCCCGACTAATGTCGAATTTCGTGTTTCCCCTCTTCGCTGAGTCCTAGCGACAACATCCAGACCATCCCTGGTGGTAGCTATGGCCTTGATATGCGCATCCAGACATGGTCAGGGAGCCGGCTGTGCAATGCGACAGACGAACAACGGGCGTGAATGGAGCCGTGATAAACAAAAGCAGGATAGACAGAATGTACAGAATAAAAGCGCCAGGGAATACAAGAAATAGAATAGAGTAGAATAAAATAGAGGGGGGAGGAGAGGTGGCTGTCACCGACCCGATTTCGCTGTTGGGTGAAACCATCGCTGCTTGTTCTGCCCGCCTCTCCATCTCTCTCTCTTCTCCCTCTTCCTCTTCCTCTTCCTCCTCCTTCCACCTCTTCTCTCACCTCCAGCTTCTCTTGTCAGTCGTCGCCTTCTTGCTGCCTCCTGTTTCCAGGTTGGTCTATTCCAATTTCATTCCTCCTCCTCTATTTCTTCCCTCTCTCCCGCTCTGTGATGCCATCGCTGACTGGCCCAGCGCTTGCAGGTCCTCCATCATCCACGGCTTCGCTGGCTGAACAACCGTCGTGGGATCGGATATATATGTGCGATTCTGAAGCATCAGGTTTGATTAGCCTTAGGTTCGTCTTCGTTGCTCTCCCTCTGCCATCCGAGATCCAGCTGGTTCTCTCCCAAGCCTGGAAGTCGCCGGGATTCGGGTTGTCATTAGCCGACCTCTGGTGCCCTCAGAGACCTGTCTAATTATCATCGCTGTCTATTGGCATGTTTATGAGCCGTTGTGCTGACTCGCCTTGTGTGTTCTGCCAGATTTCGACGATTTTCCTTCGCAGTCGCTCTCGGCTCTTGCGACTAGAGTCCCCTCCTCCCATCTGGCCCCTTTGCCATCGACTCTCCCTTTACAATAGTCGCGGGTGGCTCTTCTGCTAGCACAAGCCCCTGTACTTTTCATTGTGGTACGTTGGATGGAATCCCGCCCACGTCTCTCCACCTCCCCCTCGTCGCACCCTCCCCACGAGCGGCTAATTGACTCAAGTACGACGAAGTAGCAGTGTGTCAGCCGTCGCCTGGGCCAGAAACCATGCAATCGGTCCAGTATGACTATCGCCTAGCTCCTAGTGAGCAGTCTGCCTACGTAGACAACCACCCTGCCGCTGCTGCGACCTACGAGTTTCAAAAACAACCCATCCCGAGAAACGTCGCCTTCGAGTTGCTGCTCGACGAGAACTCCAAAGTCCGAGCCCGGATCCCAATGCGTGTCCAGATTTACCCTCACGATACCACGGACTCAATTGTGACTACGGTCAAGAACTTCTATGGTATCTACGACGGTGCTGCTAGCGGGGTCAGCTTCGAGGATGAACACGGAACTACCCTCATAGCAAGTTATGAGAACCTGAGGAATAACATGACGGTGTACGTTCGGGTCATTCCCGTTCAGGCCTACTCTGAAGGCTATGGGGACTGTTATTATGCCTCAATCCCTCTAGAGTCTCACAAGCGCCCAAGCCTTGGGGAACCCTTCCAGATGGCGCCGGTTTCGCAACCGGCCCCAGTCTTGGATCATGGCCAGATGTCGTCTCGGCCAACGTCCAGAGCTGCCAGGAAACGCAGCATGTCCCCCTCCGGTCGAAGTCGGCGCAGCGCCTCTCAGAACAAACAAATGCCCAAGGCAGGCGGCAAGAGTCGGGGGTCCAACACTCCAGGCGGCATCAATGAAGAGGGAACACCTGATTACAGCGATAGCGATGGCGGCTATGGATCTGCCACCGGCACCAGGAAGTACCGGAACGAGCAGCAGTTTGCCAGTTCTGAAATCAGCATGGAAAACATCCTCCAAGATGGCCGCAGAAAACGGCCCAAATTTGAAAGCTCGGTTTGTGACTCCTACAGCATTCATCATGTCTTCTCTAACAGGCTCTCGCTCCCTTAGGAACTACCACTGTTTGTTCCCCCTCAAGTTCCTATGGCGATTTCACCTCAACGTCCGTCGGTCGGTCAAGAAGCCGCCTGCTCCCCATTTGCACGCCCCATGCAGCCATATCCCTATCATCAGCCGTTTCCCTCACCACAAAGCGGATACAATGAACATTCATATGGAGTCAGCTCATCGCGGCCCTCCACGTATGCTACCTCAATGGTTCCTGAGCATGGGCATCGCTTGCGCGACCGCACTGGCACTCAGTCGTCTGGCCAGTTCAATCCTCCATCCAGCCGTGCTAGTGGCCCCGGGATCCTGCCAACCCCAGACCCGACGATTGCGAGCTGCATATCCGATGAGGATGTTGCGATGCAATTGATTCGCCTGGGAGACGCATCCAATTTCTCTCATGGTCGCACATCTGCCTCCACGTTGGACGATGCCTTCAGTGGTGCTGCCGATGCTGCTTCTTCGGCGGGTGCAACTAGCGAGGGGGAAGACTTTAGCGAAGCCGACGATGATCTTCCCATGGTGCAGGAGACCCCGATGCTTCCGCCGGGTGCTGTGGGGCGCCACCATAAACGGATGGATGGGAACCTAGCCAGCTTTGACGGCTCTGACGCGAGTGACGAGAGTATGGATGACGAATATGCTCAGGGCGAGCCAAAGGACAGCCGGATCAAGGGCGAAGTTGACGAGGATGCCCCCAAAGAGTCCGCTCCAAAGGCCAAGAAGGTTAAAACGAAAGCGGGCAGCACGGCCTCAACGAAGCCCTGGGGCCCAAGGCAGGGCGCATCGAAGCAAAGCAAGAATGCCAGGAACCCCTCTGCTTCCGCTTCGCGCAAGGCCAAAGCGGTGTCCGTTTCGGGAAATCAGAAGACTTTCGCTTCTCCTCAGTTGGCCAGCCCTGCTCCAACGCGAAAGACTTCGACCTCGTCCGTCAACCCCCAGCACCTCCTTGCTGCCGATGAGGAAGACCTGTCGACCAAGCCACGCTGCCAGCGATGCCGTAAGAGCAAGAAAGGCTGCGATCGGCAGCGGCCGTGTGGGCGATGCCAGGATGCCGGCATTGGCGCGGAGGGCTGCATCAGTGAGGATGAGGGAAATGGTCGCAGGGGTCGCTATGGTCGCCATATGGGAGTTCCGGTCAAGAAAGCACTGGACGACGTCGACGGTGAGGACGAGATACAACCGACTACTGGTCCTTTGACTGTCTCTGCAGGCGACAAGAATAAGAAGCGGAAGCGGTAGTACTTGATCGGTCGTCTGGGTTATTGGGCTTGCCCGCGGGGATACATTCCCAAATGACACCCGCCTGAATCAACTAATCGAAAATTGTCACGTCTCGTCCTTTGTTACATTACATGTTCACCTCCATGAATTGAGGGCATTATCATCACCTGGCCATACTGACACAAAATGTTAACCGCCGATATTTCAACCGATATGTTGCTTATTACCGTTGACGAAAACCGCCGAACATCCAAACGACGTCTCCTAATTGTCGGCCCGTGGTTGTCGCTCTCTACTCTTGCCTTTGGTCGAACAGTCCTTGCATTCTATCCTTGACGACTCATCCAGTTGCTTTCTGCCAGTCTCGTTTCTCATGGACAGTCCAGCGATCGAAGCCAGCGAGCGGGTTGATCGTTATGATTTTGGCGTTAGTGCAGTTTCTTCGGACCGCATGTCACCTTCACTCCTTAGCTGCATGCTCGTGTTGCGTCTCTTATGTCTGCTCTGTTAGGGGTCTTGATTCATGTGTGGGGGGCAGCGGCGGTGAAAATATATACGCCCGAGCGGCCTGAGGGGATAAGAGAAGGTCGATGAATTGAGTTATTGCCTGCTCTAGTTTGTTGACTACGAGTTATTAATCGTGGGCGTTTTCTGGATGAAGCTGAAGTATACGTACCTTCCATAAGCGGTTAGCGCAGTCAATCACGTATCCGCGGTGCGCGCCAGGCGACAAGCGCGCGCTTCTTTTTTCTGTCCGCATTTGGCAGCGGATTTATTCTTTACTCGATTTCCTGCACAACACCGCACTTCCCAGGATTATCTCCTGTCCTTCAGCATCATCACCTTGAAACCACCATCGCTCTCATGTCACTTTAAACGACCCATCTACCCTGCAGGCAACAGCTCAATACACCTGCATCTGCATCTATCATCCATCCCACTATGCCCCCAAAAGCCGCTCCTCGCCGACCAGCCGCCCGGCGAAACATCACAACCGCCCCCGATGGCGCTTCCGGTCCTACGCCCCAGAATAACACCCCCTCAGCCTCCGGCTCGCAGTCTACACCGACGCCCGGCCCGTCGCGCCCACCCGTCCAACGGCTGCAGTCTCTGAACAGAAAAACACCTGCGGGAAGCATTGCCCCGGCCGCGAAGCCGCCCGGTCCAGCAGGGGAGCAGCAGCCTAAACCTACGCTGAAATACAAGCCTCGTGCGGTGGGCCGACGCAGCAAAGAGGAGCGAGACGCAATCGAGAAGGTCGAGGCGCAACGACACCGTGAACGACTAGCTGAGGCGGCTGCCAAGCAGAGAGGGCGCGGCGGTGCGGGACCAAGGGGTCGCGGGGGGTTTGGGAGAGGAGGGAGAATCGGGGGTGCCGATGGGCCGCTGGGGTCTGGGGCCGGAGCGCGCAGGGGCCGCGGTGGGCGCGTTGGTACCGAGTCCAGAGTCTCGTCGGTGTCGCGGAGTCGGACTCGGTCCGTTGTTGGCGGTCCTGGCGGTGCTGCGAGGGATGTCTCTTCTGACGAGAGCGATTCCGAAGTCCGCGTGAATATGGATCAGATCAATATCGAGAGCAGCGATGAGGAGGGGGAGTTTGAAGGAAAGGCTCCGCCGAAGAAAGGGAAGATACCCTACAGGCCGAAGAGGGAGAAGGGGCTGCGTCCTGTCCGCGTGGAGGGGCATGAGCATAAGGAGCGAGTGGTCAGTGTCAATATGGAGTCCAGCTCGAACAAATCTGCGGCTCTCCGTGAGCAGGCGCAGGCGCGGGACGCTCAGGATAATGCCCTCTTTGTCGAGCAGGAGAGCGAAGCGCAGGCGAAGGAGGGCGGACCCAACATCAAGGAAGAACCGCCGGATGACGACCAGCCTATGACGGACGCAGTCCCCCATGCGGAAGAAGTGGTTGCTATAGACGACGGACCATTACCGGAGCAGCAGGTGAAGGTACGCCGGAAATTGACGGAAAAGAAGCCGGAGGCCGTGGAGGAGCCAGATGTGGAGGAGCCGCCGATTAAGGATCCACGACGTCTCCTTCGCACTGCGGAGGAAATCGAGGAGTTTGACAGACATGAGCATGATTTAGATGAGATGAAGAAGCTATTTACGGCGGACGAGGAAAAGCCCAAAGAGCCACGGCCCGAGCCGCAACCAACGACCGAGGATGGTGAGGAAGCCGCAGTGCAGGAGAAACCGCACGATGAGGAGGAGAAACCGCGCGAGGAAGAGGAGAAACTGCGCGAGGAAGAGGAGAAACCGCGCGAGGAAGAGGAACTGCCGAAAGATAAACTGGCTGGTCACCTCTTTCTCATGCAGTTCCCGCCGATGACGCCCAATCTCCTTGCACCGAGCGTGGAAGGGGAGCCTGCAGACACCACCGGCCAGGCAGCGCCAGCTGATACTACGAACGGCAACCAGCCCGAGCCGACACCAGTCAAACGTGAGACCGATGGCGCCGAGGTTCAGGAAGTCGAGGGCCCGACGCCGGCGCAAGAACAGTCGAAGGTGGTGACGGCGACGGACTGGCAGCTCCAGGCAGGGCGAGTGGGCAAGATGAACGTGCACGCATCGGGGCGAGTGACGGTTGACTGGGGAGGCATCAGTTTCGAGCTGGATCGGTCTACGGGCGTGGACTTCCTGCAGGAGGCAGTGATCATGTCGGAGCCACCGACGGCGGAGTCGGAGGAGGTGGGGGAGGAGAGCAAGGTGTGGTCTATGGGGCAGCTGAGTGGCAAGTTCACGGTGACGCCGGATTGGGAGAAGATGCTGTGATTGCTGGTTTAGACGGAATTAGACGAGTCTCTACATAAATGAGGCTACTAGATACCTATTATTATTATTATTTATGGAGATATGCAGCCTTTATGCACACAGCCTTACGTAAGAAGCTTGACTGTTTTGGGCAGTGGGGTATGTTCTTGGCAGCCGAAACAGGCTTAGCGCCTGTGCTCTGATTGGCCTGCCCAGCAAGGCCAGCTCAACTGCGGCTGGGAGAGTCAGCCAATGGGAGGCTGGGATGTGCTGAGTCAGGCCGGCTCCTCTCCTATTTTTGGGCTTTCTCTCTCTCTCTGCCTTGACTTAACCTGTTGTATTTTCCAGCCTCAACGCTCGACTCCTCCTGGCCGCCGCCGCTCCTCCTCCTCCTCCTCCTCCTCCTCCTCTCTCTCCCTCCTTCTCCTCTCTCTCCCTCCTTCTCCTCTCCTTCTCCTCCTCTTCCTGTATAGCCTCTCCCTCCCTCTCCGCCGCTTCCGCGTCGCAGCCTACATCGGTCCCGCTCGTGCTTGGCCGCCCCCCATCCGAGACACCCTCTCCAGACGAGCTTCCATTGTTTTCTGGTCTGCATACTCCCAGGTTCAGGACTGCATCGTTTAGCCTCGGCGTCCCGGTTACTATCTACCGGCAAAGACCGCCATTGCGACTGTCAGCCTTGTGCGGCGAGCCTTGCGCCTTGCAGCCGTGCGATGACGACGCCGCCTGTCAGGCAGATTAGCGATTGAAGACCTACCCCCCCCCCCCATACCCGGCTGGCTGTCACCATTTTGCAACCTTCCTACTCTCGGTGCTTAATCGTGATGAAGCTCTCGAATACTCTCCTCTTCCTCCTACCTGTCGCAGTTACAGCAACACCAGCCGTCGATGCCACTCCGTCGCTGCCGAATGCCACTCCGCCAACACCGCTACCAGCCTTGCAATTGCAAGGCGGAAGACTCAGCGACCAGGATGGGCGTCAACAAGCCCTGGTGGCGGACGTGCAGACACCCCGGCTGGATCCAGACACTACGGTCGCGACGAGCGTCCCTGCTGAATCGTCGATGGGGTCAGTCCGATTAAGGACTCGGGGATCGCGAGGTGCGACTAAGACGCACCAAGTGCGGAGTGAGGGCTCGCTGGGCCAGACGCCGTGGATCGGGATGGCCATTGGGTTAACGTGCACGACTCTTGCGGCGGTGATGCTGGGGTAACCTGCATTTCGCTTTCGATTGCGACTACTTTTCTCTTTGCGGTGAGCTCGCATGCTCTGGATTTTTTTGGCGCTCGCTATTGCTTGCTTGAGCGATCGCATGTTCGATTCTCTGCGCCATTTGGCTCTTTTGCTGCATTCTTGCATGATGACGGTCCGGCATAGATCGGAGTTGCTGTATGTGTATATGATATCTTGTTGTCTGTCTGTCTGTCTGTCTGTCCATTTGCGGGTTGAATTGGCTAGACACTCTATGTACCTAATATTCTAATGGGAGCGACCGACCAATGCGACCTTGTCCAATACGAGCGAGCTCCTTGTTTGCGCCACGACCTGTCGCGAGGCTGTTCTTTGTCTGCCTCTGCCCTCTGCCTGGCCTTGCCTTTTCTCTCCTTTTCAACCTCCTCGCTCCTCTGATTTCCATCTCTGTCGGGTCGAGTATCGCTCGCGCGTGTCAAAATGACAACGTATCCCCCGTACACTCCCATGTCGTCGCTGGGCCACGAGCTCGGCATTCTGTTCGGCTTCTTTGTCGCCTGCCTGTTCATCATGGCCGTCTACACCGTCATCTGGCAGTGTATTTCTCTCCTCGCCTCCTCTCTAGCTGCCTGCAAGTCTAACGCCCAGCCATAGTCATCCAGCGCAGGAGCCTGGCCAAAGACTTCGCCCGCCGCAGAGAGCTCCAGAATAGACGCCCCCAGCGCGGCCGCGGCGTCGCCATCCATGAGAAAATGCTCGATCGCTACGCCTCCCCCGCAAACCGCGTCGAGCTGCCCGTGCCATCCGGCTCCGGTGCTGCTGACCCTGGCGCCAAACTAGCCCAGTCGGCCGGTCTGGGCGTCGCCTTTGAGAGGACCGGGAGTCCTTTGGCAGCGGATTCGAAGGTGGGAAGGGCCAAGGGCGGGAATATGAGAGAGGTTCTATAGTCTGGCTGTTGGTTTTCTGACTGCTGCTGGTTGGTTTGGTAATTGTATTGAGTGGGTGGTTGGCTGGCTGGCCAGATAGGGTAGGGTAATGTAGGGTAGGGGCTAAAGAGGGATCTACTTCCCAACAGCTACAAATAATCGATCTCCTATGTCCCCCAGTCCCGGTACTATCATCCCCCGCTCATTGCACTCCCCGTCCACGCTGCCCATCCACACCTCCACGCCCTCGCTCCAGCTCTTCGCTGCCCGCCGCACCCCGGTCTCCGACCCCAGCACGCTGAGCATCACCACGCGCTGCACGCCCCATTCACGAAGCAGATGGATCGCCGCCTCCGCCGTGGCGCCTGTCGCGATGACCGGATCGACCAGGATCGCCAGCGACGCCGCGGCCGTGTTGGGGAGCTCGTCCAGCGAGGGAGACGTGGGGGTCGAGGACGGCTCGGGGCGGTGGTAAGGCAGGTTGTTGTAGTATTCGACGGGCTGCAGGGTGGAGCGCTCGCGGAAGAGGCCCAGGTGGTAGATGGGCACGGAGGAGGGGAGAAGGTCGTTTATCGCTGTGCTTGCCTGTCAGTTCGCTCATTTCCCGGCGTTGTCGACGGACACACCCTCTACCATGCCCAGCCCGGATCTCAGAATCGGCACGATGGCCACGTTGGACGGGTAGATGTCCTGCGTCTCATACTCGATGCCCAGGGGGGTTTTGTCCTGTTATCGTTAGCTGCAAGGCCGATGAGGGAATGCCTGCAACTCACCGTCCCCGACTTCGCAGACCCCAGACAGACGGAGAATGCCTCGACCCCCAGGATCGCGGTGATCTCGGTGACCAGGCTCCTGGTCTCGCGGGTGGAGGCGGACTGGGAGCGCAGCTGGGAGAGTTTGGCGTTGAGGCAGGGGTGGGAGGAGACGTGGACGTTGGGAGGGAGCATGGTGGAGGTGTGTAGATATCAGGTAGATATCAGGGTTGGGAGGAAGAAGAGAAGATAAGAAGAAGAGGAGAAAGAGAGGGAGAGTATCAGTCACGGGACATCACGGGACTTGTCGCTGACTTTCTGGATAGCTTCACCTCTTTCCTCTTTCTTCCCCTTCCTCTTTCTTCACTCCAACACCTCTATAGATCCTGCCCCACTCCCGCCCATGGATGGATCCACTCCCGCTTATCCACTTTCCTCGCTCTCCTTCCGCTCTCTCTCTCTCTCTCCCAGCAACATCCCACCATGAGCTCCCATAGCTCAGAATGCTGCCGGGATCCAATCCGCCAGGCCCTACTTCTCCCTGCGAATCCAACAGCGTAGTAGCCTCCCAACACGCCGACCTCGCTCTCTCCGAGTCGACAGCTCCTGCGCCGGTCTCGCATGATCCCTCGCAGCGCCATCTATGGACACCCTCCGGCCCAATTGAGCCGTCGCGGGAGCAGCCTCCCATCGCGCGCCTCTCCAAACACGCCACCCATCTCTTCTCCGTCTCCTACCTGATCTTCTTCGCCATCTTCGGCACCCTCGCCCGCATCGGCCTGCAGGCGTTGACCATCTACCCGGGCGCGCCTGTCATCACCGGGGTTCTATGGCCCAACGTCGGCGGCAGCTCCTGATGGGGTTCTTCCTCGAAGACAGGAACGTCTTCCGCGAGGAATGGGGCGGCGACTGCAAGCGCGACGAGGACACCACCGAGCACGAGAGGGCCAAAACCCACAAGTCCGTCAAGAAGACCATCCCGCTGTACATCGGCCTCACCACCGGCTTCTGCGGCTGCTTCACTTCCTTCTCGACGTTCGCCCGCGACATCTTCCTCGCCCTGTCCAATGACCTCTCCTCCCCGCCGCCTTCTGCGCCCATCGTCTCCCGCAACGGCGGCTACAGCTTCATGGCCCTCGTCGCCGTCATCCTCCTCACCGTCTCGCTGTCCCTATCCTCCCTCATCTTCGGCGCCCACCTGGCCCTCGCCCTCCACCCGCTGACTCCTACAATCCCCTTCACGCTCACCCGCAGTCCTGGATCCGCTGTTCGTCCTCCTCGGCTGGGGCTGCTGGCTCGGCGCCGTCTTCATGGCCATCTGGCCGCCCGATCGCTCCTCCGCCACTGAAGTCTGGCGCGGTCGCGCCCTCTTCGCCATAGTCTTCGCCCCGCTCGGCTGTCTCCTCCGCTTCTACCTCTCGCTCTATCTCAATGCCCGCCTCCCGGCCTTCCCGATGGGGACGTTCGTAGCCAATGTCGTCGGGACTCTGGTCCTCGGAATGTGCTTTGATCTCCAGCATGTCGCCGGGCTCGGGGCGTCGTCGCGCACCGCCTGTCAGGTTCTCAGTGGTGTCATGGACGGCTTCTGTGGGTGTACGACGACCGTCAGTACGTGGGTGGCCGAGTTGAATGGGCTTAGCCGGAGGAGGCATGCGTATGTATACGGCGTTGTCAGCGTGGGTACGGCTCTGGCATCTCTGGTTGTGGTTATTGGGTCGTTGAGGTGGACTGTAGGGCTGGCCCGTCCGATATGTTAGTCCAAATCCGTATATATCTGTTCTAGCGGTGAGCAGCTTATACGGAAGTATACCACTGTCCAAACGACACTCTGCTTCATTACACTATAGTACAGGCAAACTATGTCCAAAAAAAAAAACATCAACATGCTGAGAGGAGACACCCACGCATCCGCAGCAACAACATTCTAACCGACATGCATTAGGAGCGACAATATGTAAATAGTAAGTGTATCCCAACGAGCGACCTGAAGGCTAAATAAAATGGCAGCACAAATATATAACGGCCAAGGTATCAATCAATCAACCAGAAAAAAACGACATGGGGACTAAGCATTAAGGTAAACAAACGAGTAAACTCCGCCCGAGTGCAAGGGAAGAACACACAGGACCAGCCGGGTGTCGAGTTGTTGCCCTGGAACAGCCCTAAATCAAGCAAGAAAATGCCACACCGGACTCCTGTGGGTTCTTGCATCCAAAGCCATAAACAGAACGCGTGCAAACATAATCAGACGGTTGGGGTATCAACGGCTGGTAGCCTCAACCCCATGCGGCATGTACGATTCAAGCAAATGCCCGAAGGCTAACTGACGTGTAGTCCCCAGTATGATAGGACGTGTAGTCCCCAGTATGCTAGCCATATCTGCATGGGCCGCTAGTATGCGGTCCCCACGCTGGCCAGCGTCTTGGTCGGCATCGGGTGGATGGGCTGGTCCTTGGCCACCCGCAACGAGTCTTCGTAGCCCACCAGCGCCTGCGAGTGCAGTTTGAAAGACTCGCCCATAAGCTTGGTAATTCTGTTTCTCGTTAGCCATAGCCTCCCTCGCTTGACTGGAAAACTTACCCCCAGACCACCACGCCGTCCAGGATGTTACCCCATACACGGGCCACCGTGGAGCTGAGTTTCCCAAAGGCCTCGACCGCGTCGTCGTCAAACAGATTGCGCACCTTGTTATAAAGCGCCAACTCGGCCTCCGACGCCGGCTCATCGTCGTGTTCCAGGCGGTAGAGCCAGAGACTCAGGATGACCATCAGATCCAACCCGCAGAGCGGATGCTCGACGCTCCAGTTGGTGGCGGATGTCTTGGCCACCCAGTTGATTCCCTGAATGGCCGCAATCTCGATGCACTCAAAGCACTGCTGGATGACCTTATTCATCTCCTGGGAACGCCGGACCTTCTCCCGGGCAACGGTCATCGCCGCGGCGACCTCATACGACGAGTGGTAGCGCAGCGCCTCCTGGATCGACTTCAGGTCAACCTCGAGGCGAGCCCGCGTGTTGCGATAGACAGCCATCGAGTTGAAGATCAGTGGATGACCCTTGTGCGGGGTGCTGAGAGGCACCACAATCGTCTCCAGCTCACAGACCTCGAGTGAGCTCTCCCAGGTCTCCAAGGCAAGACGGAGCTTATACTCCGTGACCACGTCCTGCAGAGCTTCGTAGCTCCTCTTGTGATTCCAAACCTGCAAGAACAGGGCGTTGATCAGGACGCGAGTAGCGAAGGCACTGTAGCGTGTCTGGTCGCCTTGGAAGAGGCTGTCGTGGGCCTCCCGAACCGTGAGTGAGTTCGCGGTAGGCAGGCTGCGGCGCCATGCCTCTTCATCCGCGACATCCAGGTTCCACAGCGACTCGGTGGACGGAAGATCCATGTTATCAAACTCGTCGAAGCTCATCGCAGGAGTATGGTTGAACGTGAGCGTAAGCATGCCGAAGAAGATGTAGACGGCATAATAGGTCCGACGGCAGGATTCATCCTCAATCCACTCCTCTCTGGTGGGTTGGGCTCCCTCCCGAGCCTCCGACCGGACTTTCAACTGATAACGGCTCCCTGCAACCATCTGCGGCTTGTCAGCGATTTCGGTCATAGGATCAAGGTAGATATCCTTACATTGGCAAGGAGGCTCTTGATCGAGCAGGTCCACTCGAGACCTTTCGGATCACCGCTCCAGCTCTCAAAAACCATGTTCAACAGGGTGCTCTGCATGGACCACAGGGGACATTTCCTCGAGTCGAAGTTGTCCTTGTGCTGCAAAAACTGGTTCACTAGCATCTTCGACCCGATGTGGAGCATGAAAGCATGCTCGCGCTCAAATGTGTAGAGCGCACCGATGGACAGAACCGCGAGCAACAAGGGCGGCGAAGTCATGGTAGGCCTAAACGACTGCTGGTGCAAAAACGGCAGATGGGGATGGTACAAGTTGAAGTACGTCGACAGGTACCGATTCAACGCGGCGGCTGACGGGAGTTGGAAGGTGTCCGGCAGCGCGCCCACCGCGTCCGCAATCTTGATCCGCTCGGTAACCATGTTCCGCTCAATGTCGTTGGCAATCTGAGGCGACTTTGGTAGTGTCAACGCCTGACTGGGTCCAGGGGACCGACGGTAGTTCACAGGGCTCACCGGACCCGTCATGGACGGGTACGGCGACAGCGCATTGGGGGATGAATTCCCGGACACAGGCAAAGAGTCGACCAGAGAGTGCAGCGACGGTGCAAGCACGTCACCGACAGGGCCATGGCGCTGCAGCATGGAAGGCAGCGCCTGCGAAGCGGGCGCAGAGTCTTGAGCAGCAAAGTCAGAGCCGATGGGCGGCTTGGAATCCTCAGGGGAGTCCAACGTGTCCCAGGGCATTTGGGGCAGGGTCGCGTTACCAGACATGTAGGAAACGGGGGGCTCCATCACAGAACCGCGCCCCGGCGACAAGGAGCGGTCGGACTCGGGACGGTCGTCTGCCTGACCTGTGGCGGCAGCTGCGGCCTTATGTTGGAAATCTGTCATCAACATGGCTGCAGTTTTAAGGTCGACCATACCGTCGCTGCTTGCCTCAATTTGCTCCAAAGTTGCCGGATCAATGGTGATCGAGGGCTTGGACGGGGCCGGAGCAGGCGATTGCTTCTGGACACCGGCACCCCCCCGTTTGCGCCCCTCGGCAACTAGCGGTATCCCGCCGTCTTTGGCGTGAACAGTGCGGTCGTGGCGGAGGAGGAGGTCGCGACGGACGAAGGTACTGCGACACTTTAAGCATTTGAATGGCCGTTCCTTTGTATCTGTTGGACATCGGGTTAGCACCGTCTCCTTATTGTGCTTGTTGCGGTAGGAAATCCGCGACAGGGCGGGAAACTTACGGGAGCGTTCATGTCTGCTGCGATGCTCACTCCTGCTGAATGCGCGATTGCAAAACTGGCACTTGTACTTCTTCTCGGGGGCGGAGGCCTTTTTGGCGGGCGAGTTGCCGGCCGACGGGGCGGAAGGGGCCATTTCTGGAGGCGATGCGACAAGGCAGGAGGACCACGGTTCTTCTCAGAGTAGCAAGGGCGAGAGAGAATGCAGCGGTTTTGACGGGTCTGCGGGTTCACACCGAAACTGAAGGCGGGACGACGATAGGAGTTCAGATTGCAGACTGATCATCCTTGGGCGGGGGAAATTATGAGGACGAGTATATAAGCTAGGGTCCAGCCGCAGGCGGACCGAGGGGAAAACGAAGAACCAAACAAACACGCAGAGGACGAGAGACAGACAGGCAGAGGATAAAGAGAGAATTATGAAGGAAGGATGAAGGAGAAGAGAGGAGGAGG
>RAQS01000431.1:0-14838 GCA_003698115.1 Aspergillus sp. HF37 | reverse complement strand
CCCATCAGGCATACAGGCCACCAATACTACTCAACAGGTATGCTGCCTCACGTGGCAAGAGTTTGTTCTGTTTGCAGGGCTTTTCTGATTTCACCTCAACCACCTTCAATTCTCTGACTCTCCAGGTCTACTAATTCAGCAAGATGGCAATTACAATTCTCCCTCCAGTCGTGGAGGACACTGGCGCCTCCTATGCCGACTCTGATGTCGACTCCATGTCAATGGATTCGGATGGAGGAGTCGACCTAGCACCATCGGAAGCTGCACGACCAAGCAAACGACCGCGTTTAGGAGGCCCGAATACCGGCGCGGGGATCGTGACTCCAGGAGAAGTGGTGACTGATGACCCGCAATGGATGAGGTTTGTTCTTATTGCAGTTTCTTACTATTTCCGCACGGCCGGACTGCGTTGCAAGCGCTGACAATTAGATACCCAGAGGCCATGGGACGTACATAAATCCGCTTTCCACATCGATCATCGCGACAGTCGCCGGCACCGTCCAGATGACCAACAAGCTTCTCTCCGTCCACCCTCTTCGAGCGCGGTACAACCCAGAAATCGGCGACCTGGTCGTTGGGCGCATAGTGGAGGTGCAATCGCGGCGATGGAAGGTCGACGTTGCAGCGCCGCTCCTAGCCCAGCTCCCTCTCTCCGCGATCAATCTCCCGGGCGGGATTTTGCGCCGACGAACGAGCGCCGACGAGCTGCAGATCCGGAACTTTTTCAGCGAGGGCGACTTGGTGATCGCGGAGGTTCAGAGCGTGCATTCCGACGGCTCGGCGTCGCTGCACACACGGTCGTTGAAATACGGGAAGCTCCGGAATGGTGTATTTCTTGCTGTCGCCGGCACCGGGGGGAGTGGGCGGTCGAGCGCAAATGTGAAGGGAGGCGCAGGTTCGGGGACTGTCGCTGGAAGCGCGTTCGGTACTGCCGGGACTGGAGGCGTGGTACGGTCTCGCAGACAGGTTTGGACGGTTGAGACGGCCAATGGGGGTGGAGAGGTGGATGTTATTCTTGGGGTGAATGGCTACATCTGGATTTCGAAGCACGCGGACGGCGACCCGGCTGCATCTTCCACGACGGACGTCTCCATCACTCGAATGGAGGAGATGGTTTCCAGCTCTATCTACTCCAGCCAGAACGATAGCATCTCCGCTCCTACCCGACGGGAAATTGCGCGGCTGGCGCAGTGCATCCGAGTCCTCGTCCTCGGGGGGGTCCGTGTTGATGAAGACACGGTGACTGCGGCGTACGAGGCTAGTCTACAGGTGGATCTGGAAGTGGGAGATGACGAGGAGGAGGAGGACAGGAGGGAAGGAAGGGAATATCTGGAGGGCAGCAAGTCTCGGAGGATCCTGGCGCTGGTGATGGAGAAGTAAAGCAGAACATAAGATACCCTATCAGATAAGCACGTGCCGATGAGCCCTACGGTGATTGTCCGATCCGGTAAGCGGTGTGGCACGGCGGAAGAACCCGGGACCGACCCCGGACTGTCTTTGGGCTGTCTGTCTTTTCCGTCTTCTCGTCATCCTTTCTCTTCCTCCTCCTACTGCCTCCATCTCTCGACGTCCTGCAGAAATCTCTTCTCCCTCTTATATTATGTCCCACTTGTGTCCAAAACGCCTCTTATTTCCTGTCTCTTCGGTTCCTATAGGATAACTGCACCCGAACAGTCTGCGAGAAGACTATAAACTTATCTTATATTCGATACTATACCCTCTTTGACCCTCGGGCCCTATTCTTTGTCTACAGATCCAGGTCCTCCGACTTCGCCATGCCTGATCTCCGTCGCCAGGTCTTTGAGAGCGGCAAGACTGTCTCTCGCAAGGCCGCCTCTCGTGAGAGCTCTCGCGCTTCATCTCGCGCGAATTCCACCGAGACCTCCCGCCAGTCGTCTCGAAACGTCTCCCGCAACGTGTCTCGTAATGCGAGCAGACAGCCATCCGATGACGAGGATACTGGCAGCATGAGTGACGACACCGCATGGAGGTGAGCTTCTTCATTTCCCGTTGTGTCTTCGTCTCTGGCTCGATGATGTCACACTGGTGCCACGGAAGGAATCCATAGAACCAAGGAACCGCCTGCTGACTCTTCCCCGAACAGTACTGGGTCGCTGGATGACCTCGATAGCGCCGAACAGGGAAATATCGACTGGCCTCAACAGCTCAGCGAACAAATCCAGCTGATCGTCGACCGCAAGCGCAGCAGTGTCCAAGGTCGCGAGGACACCTATGCTACCTTCTGCCGTCTTGCCAAATTCCACTATGTGGAAGAGCACCTACGCTCTCACGTCGACGAACTCCTCGCCGCATTCTGCAAGAGCATCAAGCTGGAGTCCAGCCCGCGGGAATCCTCGCTTGCCCTTCGAGCCCTCGAGCTCCTTGTCATAACTGTGGACGATAATACCATCTATGAAAACGCCGAGCCTGTACTCGCGCGCACCATCCGCGACTCGACATCCAACGGTGTAAAGGTAGCCGCCATCCATTGCCTTGGCGCGTGTGCCATGTTGGGCGGAGCCGGCGACGACGGTATCATGGAGCAGATGACGTTCCTCCTCGATATTATCGCCTCGGACGGGTACTCGGTCGAAGCAGCCGACGACCCCGACACCGTCTGTGCCGCCCTCCAACAGTGGGGTTTTATGGCTACCGGGATCGACGATCTGGAAAGCGAAAGCGAAGATGCCATCCAGATCTTCATAGACCAGCTGGACAGCTCAGACTCTAACGTCCAGATCGCCGCGGGTGAAAACATTGCCCTTCTTTACGAGAAGAGCTACACCCCGCAAGAGGACGATGACGACGAACCTGAAGATGGTGCAGAGGAGGGCTCGGAAGACGAGGAGGAGGAGGCCGAGGGCGATGGTGACAGGCTCATCAAGCGGTACAACGCATACCACAACACGCCCGAACTCGAGCACCAACTCCACCAGCTGGCCACCGTGCACCACAAACGGATCAGCAAGCACGACAGAAAGAGCCTGCATGCCAACTTCACCTCCATCCTGACGACGGTCCAGAACCCGCGCCACGGGCCCGCGTACAACCGCGCCATCGACCAGAGCACAAACCGACCCTACGGCAGCCGCGTCACCGTCAAGATCGGCCGCGAGGGCGTCATGAACATCGACCGCTGGTGGAAGTGGATCCGGCTGCATTCGCTGCGTCGTCTCCTCGAGGGCGGCTTCGCCGTGCACTACTTCCAGGGCAACCGCTCCGTGCTGGATAACTTGCCCGTCATGGTGAGTATGGCGGCGCCGAGCGGCCGTGGCCGCTGGGATTCGCGGAAGGCTGCGAAGCCGCGGACTTCGCACCGGTGGACGGGGGTTGGCAGCTCGGACGAGGAATAGCCGGGCAAGGGTTGGTGTCTATAATACCGAGTTTTTGGGATTGGGCTAGGATTGGGAATTTGTTTACTGGGAACGAGTGAATTTTGTCTATGCGTTGGTTAGATAGAATGTCTCTCGATTGACTTGAACTAAACCAATGTTAAACAACATGGTATCCATTCCTTCTGCTATATCCATCATATCCAAAAATCCACCCATCTATATACATCCCAAACGACAAATATATCTACATCTTAAAAACAGGCACAACACCACTCCACCCCCCTCTTGCGCGTTCATCCCAATACCCATCCTTCCCGGTCTTCAACCGCCACACAACCTCGCCCTCTTCACTCTCATCCTCGACCTGCGTAAACCAGCGCGGCGACCACGACTCGCCGGCGTTCTCCATCTCGCGGCGGCGCGCGCGCTGGCCCTCCTCGAGCTGGACCTTGACTTCCTCAGCGCGATCGACGTCGCCGTCCTCGAGGGCGCGTTGATCCGGGCGCAGCCGGGAGTCTGTTGGGGGCAGCTTGTCCTGCTCGATCGGGGTGACTTCGTTCAGGGAGGCGGCGAAGGCGGTTAGGCCGTAGTGTTTGGGGGCGTTGGGGACGAGGGGCCCCGCGGACCAGAGGGAGGCGCCCGGGGAGCCGTTTTTGAGGAGGTGCAGAGAGGAGGTCCAGGTGCCGGCGAGACCGAGGGGGAGCTCGTTGCCGTAGGGGTCGAGGGTCTTTGTGGAGACGTCTTCGCTGCGGCCGGAGAACATGCCGCCGGTTTTGAAGGCGGAGATGGTTTTCTGGCCGGTGGATTCGTTGAGGACGGCCAGTTCGCCGACGGGCTCGACGTATTTCTCGCCGGCGATAATGTTGCGCAGGAAGGAGGTTGCGGACGGCCAGCTGAAGTGCTCACCGGTGGCGTGCAGGGTGAGGCGGAATTTACCCTCTGCGACGATTTCGGCCGACTTGCCCCAGAATTTCTGCGATGGCATTGGCGACTGCGCTAGGCTCCATTCCTTGCTCTCGGCCACATACGCCAGCTGCACTGGGCGATGCGAGACCTTTTCGGAGACGAATCGGAACCCGCGGTCTTCGCGGACAAGCTCGTATGTCTCGCCCAGCATTGGATTGAACGGTTTGCGCACGGCTCGCTCTCGAACGCGGTTGTTGGATAGGGCTGACAGCGCAAATGCAGTCACGTACATAAGCCGGTCCTGCGCATCTGCGGTACTGGCGGCCTTGTCTAGCAGCTGAGAGTATTCGAGGACCTCCGCCGCTCGCTGGAGCATGGAGAACGGCTCGTTCGAAGACACTGGCGTCGAGATCTGAGACAGGTCTTTGCCGACGTTCTTGCGGAAGAAACCGATCAAACTCGGCGGCATCACGGCCGGTGCGAGAACGTTGGCGCGGCGTTGCACCCGATTGAGCGGCAGCGGGCTGAGCGACTTGGGCTTGGCGGGGAACAATGGGGAATCGTCGCGATGGTGGCCATTAATCGTGGATGTTTCAAGCATTTCTTCTTCACTGTCTGATGGTGCATCGTCCGTGACTTCTGCCTCTTCCACTCGCTGCGCGGCTTCGGCATTATCCACTGCTTCGTCGTCACTATCTTGGATCGTCAGCAGCGGGGAACCATCCGCGCCGTCATTGGCGTCGAAGAACTCCTGCGATATATCCGACTCTACACTACGTCGAGGCTGCGGCGGAGCTGGACGACTTCGCCGCTTCCGCTCCGCGATCAACGTGGAGAATTCCGACACAACACGATCCAAGTCGCGCAGAACGCCCATCAGGTGATCGTGGACTTCGTCTGCATGGTCCGTCTGGCTCGTGACGCTGCTCGGCTTTCGATCACCTGACAGGGAAGCTGTATCGGCAGCAGGTCCTGGCACCGTCAGCTGTTGCGAAGAGGTGGCAGCCGAGCTGCCCTTGCCGCCCTGCTGCGATGTGGAGCTCGGCTTGCGCTTCCAGAACGGAAGCTTCGCACGCGAGTCATCGCCGTTTGTCTCTGCAGTGCAGGGACTGGGACTGAGCGAGCGACCTCGGGGACGTTCGGAGGTGCCCAAGTACTTCGGATCCGTGTCTTTGGCCAGTTGGCGGACCGCGTCTCGCGAACCGGACAGCTGGTCCACAAGGCTCCTGACCTGGTCCCACTGGCGATCTTCCGCGGGGTTGGGGGCACCCTGGGACGGCACGCGGAGCAGCAGGTCGGACTGGTTGTTGTCCTCAGGAGACGCCTTGGAAGCCTTCTCCAGAGCACGCTTCCACGAGACGAATTCCTGGTCGCCGCTAGCCCGCAGGTGCCAGATCTCCGCGCCCGAGTCGACCGAGATTTCACGCGATTTCTCGTTTGTTGCAACAGCGGCCAGGGCCAACGGAATGGAGCCTCGCAGCGTGGAGGTATTGCGGTCATGGTAGTAAGACAACGTAGACGAGGCAAAATCTAGCGTGAAGTACCTCCTCGCCCAGCCCTGATGCCTCCGCCTCCGTCGCTTGTGCAGGATGCCCGAGTGGACCGTACGGGATTCCGCGTCTGCTGACTGTGCCGGTTTCCCGGCACTACTAACGGTCGTCCTCCTTTTGGACGGCTCGGATGACTCGGTCCCTTGAGAGGACACGCCGGACACGTGATTCGCCGAAGCCAGGCCCGACTGCGGGGGCACGGCCGTCGGATAGGTGAACAGCACCAGGGTCACGGTTTTCGAGAGCTGCTTGGAAAACGTGTTGTCGAGGACTAGGGCGTAATTCCCGCCCTCGTTCTGCGGCACATCATACGTCCCCTGGGCGATCTTGTCGGCCTCGCACTTGCCGATCCACTGGATGGATTTGAGGCCGATTGCCGTCAGCTTGTCAATGACGGAGGTGGAATTATTGCCGCGCGCGCTGGACACGGAGGTTGCGGGCAGATGCTCGTTCGAGTCGGCCTTGTGCGAGTCGGAGGAGTTGAGAACGGCGGAGTGACCGGGGTGTTTGAAGATGCCGAAGTTGAGGGATTTCTTGTGCGGCTGGATACTCCAGGAGATGCTGTGGTTGGCCTTGACATTGATCCAGCGGACCAAGTAGGACTGGGGGTCGGGTCAGCGGGGTGTTTGCAGGAGAGAGAGAGGTATGTACTAGCCTTGCTGTGGACCTCCAACACCTCCAATCCGGCCATGCTGCAGGCTGCAGGGAAGGGATGAAGAGAGGGGGAGACAGCGAGAGAGAGGTGTAGGAGTGAAGAGGAGGGAGAAGGAGGAAGAGAGAGAATGGAGAGAAAGACAGGCACGCGCAAAGCCGACGAGGCTCAACTCAGCTCCGAGACGCCGAGGATGTTCACATGACTAGGTCAACACTATACAGACTTACTTATACAGACTGCTACAGACTACATCTCCCATATTACCTGTATCCATTCCTTCCTTCTATTGCTAACCCAGAATAAATATTGTACATCACCTCCGCCCCCCCTGCATGTTGCTGAACATCAGCTTGAACCCATTGCACAACGCCCGCATGTCCGGGTACGGGTTTCGTTGCAGCTCGTAGCCCTGCGGAATCACCTTGACCGGCCAGTTCTGCACGTTTGCATGCTGTCCCGACTTGAAGCAGAGGAAGAAGTAGCCCGCGTACTTGGGGTTGATGCAGAACGCATACGCAGACCGTCGCGGATTGGCGGCCGTGTACGTCTTCAGCCAGTTCTCTGAGCACATCATGTTAGTTAGTTCCGTACGTCTATACCGAGGGTATGAACTCACCCGTCTCTTCCTTGCTGCCGTCCTGGTACTTCTCGTGGACCGTCATCTCATCGACCTTCTTGGCCATCGCCTTGACGTGGTTGACTATCAGGTCGTCCAGGTCGCTGTACGTGTATCTGCCTCCCACTTTCAGCGCCCGTCCAACCGAGAACTCGTTCTCTTTGTCCAGCTCCAACACGTCAATGTGCTGGTAGATGCGATGGTCCACCTTCCACGTCACCGCAAGATGGTCGGGCCCCTTGGACGACGGTCGAATCACCACGTCGCCCCGGCTCTGCGTGCCCAGGAACTCCTCCGCCTGCGTCGAGTTGAACGGCCGGAATAGCGGATGCTTGATCACTCGCATCGCCCGTCCCCCGCTTTGCGTCTTCTCCTGCAATGTCTCCCGATCCCGCTGTTCTTGCCGCTCATCCCACTCTCCGTACATGCGGTCGTTGATCCTGCCCAGCGGCCGGCTGACTTGCTCCTCGCGCAGCGACGCATTGCAGGTGAAGCTCTTCCGGTTCAGGAACAGCACCTTGGCTGGCACCGTCTGGTGTACCCCGTACATGGCCCGCACGGGGATGTCATAGCGATCTGTGAGCTCCGACTCCGGCACCAGCACGTCCATGCCACAGTCCAGCTTGCCGTCGATGTGGTCGTCAAAAATCCGCTTGATGGAGATCGGCACTACCATCCCTTCCGCAAGCGACTCGGCCGTCTCTCCGGTGAACATGGTGAAGATGTCATCCGTGCTAAGAAAGGCGAATGGCTTCCGTAGCTCCTCGTACGGCTGCTGTAACTCCGCCCGGATAGTCTCCAGCGTCGCTCTCTTGCGCTGGTTGAGGTTCCTTTCTAGCTGCTCGGCATACTCCTCCAGGATCAAGTCGTTGACACGGTCCTGCGCTTCTTCCCGGAAGAGCTTCCGCACAATAGCCCCTTGCCCGTTCTCATCCGTTTCAGCTTTGATGTCCTCCTCGTCCAGCTCCAGAGCATCAGCCGCCATCTTGCGAGCAATATCGTAGTCTTCCGGATGTACACGGGTGTTGTCCAGCGGATCCGCATCTGGATCTGCATTTTCATAGTCAATGTAGATGAAACTGGCGCAATTATTCCAAACCTTGACTCCCATCGCTGGATACTGTGCGTTCACTCCAAGAAGCTCCACGCGGTTGTTAACAACGCCGCCGTTCATGTTTGTGATCTTGAGCAGATGCGCCGCTTTCCGAGGTCCGAGTCCGCAGACGTAGGGCAAGAGGTTCGCCGTGCCCATGTCGGTGACCGCCTCGTTGATATCCACGCCCCGCAAATTGACCACGTCTACCAGCGCCGTTTCCAGCTGCTTCAACAGCAGGTCTTGGGCAACCAGCTGCTGTCCAGGCTTAAACTGGATGGAAACGATATCCCGGCCCAGCGACGCATACTCCTTCAATGGATTTTGGAGGTATTTGGCGAGTGCCACGCAGTAATGTGTCAATGGAGCAAACCCGGGATGATCTTTCCTCGCCCTCTCACTGTGCTGGTAGAGCCGCGCGACCTCGTCATTAGCGACCACCACCTCCAACCGATCACTTACTTCCTGGTCGTGATCGTCGGTGTACGGGGCGCCCCGGAGATCTTTCCTGTCCACCACCTCGGTCAGGAGTTTATACAACTTGCGAGCCTCCGGCGACATCCCAGAAACAGCAATGACGTCCGGGCGGCGGCGATCGACCAGCTCAACAAAGCCTTCCACATCCTTGCCATCGGGGATGCTGCGATCTTGGTCTCCGATCGCCAGGTCCATGAACTTCCCGTTCTCCAGGACGCGCCCATCCTCCTCAATGTAGGCCCAATTGATAGGCTCCCGTCCGACGATGCCCGTGCCAGTCGACAGTGCCAGGACTCGAGGTACGGTTCCCTGAACCATCCCACGGGGCTTGTATGGAGCTTGGTCTAGTCGTTGCCAGAATGCCTCGCGGCATTCCTTGGCGACATAATTCTCACATTCTTGCCGGATATTCTCCTTGATACTGCGGTTAATCAACTTTTCCAGCTTGCCCACAGCCATGTCCAGGACATCTCGTCGAGTGCGATTCCAAGCGTCGGCCAGTTCACTGTAGTTATCCGACTCGATGTCAGGGTACAGACGCTGGCGGAAATTGTCAAAGTTCTCGAACCGAACCTTGACTTCCACCATGCCTTCCTCCTCGGCCTTCAGCATACGCAAGAACATCTCGGGCCGACGCGCAATGTCCGTGAGTTGCTGGTTCCTCAGATATTTGAATTCATAGTAGGGATGGTGCTCATCAATTCTCCGCAACCCCTTCTCCGTACGATAACACTCGACGGCTCCGTTCATGTAGTATGCCTGGCGGATCACCTTGCGCATCTTTGGACTCGTGACCAGTTCTTCAGCAAACATCGTTTTGGCGGCCTTGAGTACGTGGGACCCATTCGAGAAGTCATTGTCGACAAACGTATCCGCCATTTCTTCCGGTTGCTCTGTGGGGTCCTCCGTGTACTGGCGGCGGCCTTCTTTCAATGCATTCTGGGCAAACGCATCTGCGGTAATGCCAAATGCGCGTACAAGTCCATAAGCCGTGCTGTTTCGGACACGTTCGAAAAAGGTCTTGCTCGAAGCTTTTCGCCGTTGGGTGTCGCCGTTGACATCCCCATTACTCGTCAAAAAGATGTCACGTAGCTGCGATGCGTACTGGAAGTGGATGTGATCCTGCACATCCTGTAGCTCCTCCATGTTGACGGCCGTCGGAAGCATCTCCTCCACAGTGGTGTCGTTAACATTGAAAACACCCTGTAGATTATCGTAGGTTTTCTGGATTGTATTCCGCTTGTCGACCAGTGACCGGAACTTGAGGTCGTGGTCGAAGATATCCCAGAGCTCCGACACAGTCAATAGCTTTTCCGCGTGGAGCGTGTGTTGTGAACTGTCCGCATTGTCCATGTCACCATCGGTAGACATTCTGACGGCGTGGATCAAGTAATCCCTGCGATGCTGGAAAATGAACGGGACCTCCCAGTCGTCCGTCACAAGAAACTCCAGCATTTTCGCCACGCAGCGCTGGAATGGCTCCCGCAATTCAGGGTCGATGCGTTTCTTCAGAAGCATGAAGTTCGATATCCAGGCGGCCTCTTCTCGGAACTGCTCCTCGGTAAGAACGACATGGCGGTATGGTTTGCGGGCAACCTGATGACGTTCAGGCTCGTCCACGAGACGGATCTGGTTATCCTCCTCGGTCAACATCTTCTCTGCCAACTGGGACGGTTCGAACACGTCCTTTAGGTCAAGGCGCCTGTCTTCATCCACCTCCTGCTCCTGCTCTTGTTCCTCCATTTCCAGGGCGAAAAGATACTCGTTGCCGTCTCCGAATGCCGCGCGCATATCCTCGAGTGCATTCTCGTCCAACCCAGTGGCGTCCGTAGCTCCTAGACCGGTCATGCCTTTCTTGGGGGGGCGAGCAACCTCGAGGTCCTCCCGCTCGCGCTGAAGCTCGTCATCCGAGAAGACATCGTCCTCAATGAAGTCCTCCATTTCGTCGTTCATGGGCCGCCGGTGGATGGGTTTACCGTAATCGGGCGCCTCCTCTTCTTCCTCGGAGTTGAACATGTCATCGATGCCTTGCGCGGGTCGCCGAGGGTCGCGATCCTTATGGCCTCTCTTCAACCGCTTGAATTTGGACTATATCCGGAACCAAATTAGCGAGGGCCATTGAAAGCAGAAAGATTTTACATACCTCTGCAGGAGCGGGGCGCTGAAAGGCAGGGTCGTGTTCCCCGATCAGCTCCAGATCTTCCTCGTCCAGATGTTCCTCTTCGCGCTCGCGTTCCTCCCGTCGCCGCTTCTTCCGCTCCATTCGGCGCTCGGCGCGACCCTCTTCGTCCACGTCCTCGTCGACAATGAAGCCCTCTTGAACCTGTAGACGTATTAGCAAACAGGTGGAATACGTAAGTCCCTCGCGGGATATACCTCGCGCGCGGCGGCCTCATCATCGTCTTCATCGTCCTCCTCACTCGAATCATTGTATTGATTTGCCGGTTTCGCTCCCTCGGCCGGACCACCCTCAGCATCGTATTCATCGGCCAGCTCCTCGTTCTCATCGTCGTCCAGCGCAGCCTCACCCTCGACAAAGTTGCGCACGTCCATTTTGGTTCTCTGATTCCCCGGGGACGGATTTACCAGGGAGGAGGATCGAGTTTGAAAGAAAAGAGAGAGCCGGAGAGAGTTGAGTTGAGGAAGAGCATTGCGACTGGATTAGGTCAGCCACAGGTCAGGTGATATGGCGCGGTTGATATTGCGCTAACCCAAAGGGGTGGGTTGTGTGGCTAGTGACAGGTACCATGATAATCAGGCATCTACAGTGAATACGCTTGGATTTATTGATGCTGTAAACAATAGAGACTTTGTACGTGTTGAATAGGCAGGGTGTTTATTGTGGAGTTAAAAATAGAAGTATCTGAGGCAGAGTCGTAGCGATATGGCGCTTAGCAGCAGTCAACCGCCAATCCATTGTTTGTCGCAGGCTGAATATTTACTATTTTACTGGATTTTACTTTTACTGATTTAACTATTATTGTTCGTTTTTATTTGGGCGTAAAACACCCTAAGCTGGTGGCCGTCTTTCTTACACTCCTCGCCATATTTCTTAGACCGGGGGCCTCTGTCAACCCACCCGATCACCTCCTTCCGCTCCCCTCCCACCTTGCCTTATAGCGACAGGAAGCACCCTCCCTGTCGCCCGCCTCGCCAGCATGGCTGACCAATTCAAAGCCCGAACGCTGAAGCGCAAGAATGTAAAGGGCCTCGCCTTGAATTCCGCGCCCAAGAACGGCGCCAACCCGTCGGATGGGGACGCCCAAATCCCCGGCGCCATTGGGAATGTGGACGGCAACCGCACGGATACTCTCGAGATCGGCCTGGAGTTTCGCCTGGATCTCCGCAGCGAGGATCTGATCCCGCTGAAGGAGCTGGGTGCTGGGAACGGCGGGACGGTCTCCAAGGTCATGCATGCGTCCACGAAGGTGGTCATGGCCAGGAAGGTACGGTCTCTTTGCGTGCGTCCATTTGAGATGTTTCTGACGATATGTGGCTCTAGATTATCCGCGTCGATGCCAAAGAGAAGGTGAGGAAGCAGATCCTGCGTGAGCTCCAAGTCGGGCATGACTGCAACTCCTCAAGCATCGTCACCTTTTACGGAGCGTTCCAGAATGAGGCAAATGACATCGTCCTTTGCATGGAGTATATGGACTGCGGGTATGTGCTCTGCTGGATATGATCTTGGGCGGTTCTAACCTGTCTTCGAACAACAGCTCCCTCGACCGCATATCAAAAGACTTTGGCCCCGTTCGGGTGGACGTACTGGGCAAGATCACCGAGTCGGTCCTGTCTGGTCTGGTGTATCTGTATGAAGCCCACCGGATCATGCACCGCGATATCAAGCCGTCCAACATCCTAGTCAACTCGCGAGGAAATATCAAGCTCTGCGATTTCGGCGTCGCTACGGAGACCGTCAACTCGATTGCAGATACCTTTGTCGGTACCTCGACATACATGGCCCCCGAGCGAATCCAAGGGGGTGCCTATACAGTACGGTCCGACGTGTGGAGCGTGGGATTGACCGTTATGGAGGTGGCTGTCGGACGGTTCCCGTTTGATGCGTCGGATAACGCTGCGGGAGACCGGGCCAGCGCTGGGCCGATGGGCATCTTGGACTTGCTGCAGCAGATCGTCCACGAGCCAGCGCCGAAGTTGCCCAAGAGCGACGCCTTCCCGCCCATCCTCCACGAGTTTGTGGCCAAATGCCTCCTGAAGAAACCGGATGAACGACCGACTCCACGGGAGCTTTATGTAAGACCCTAGAAGCGAGCGCATTCGCATGCATCGGCTAACCCTCGCACAGGACAAGGATGCGTTCCTGCAAGCCGCGAAACGTACGCCGGTCGATCTCCAAGAATGGGCCCTCAGCATGATGGAACGACACAACCGAAAGTCCTCGGTGAACCCTGCACCGCAGTCTCTCAAGGATGGTCCGTCGCGTCCCAAGCCGCCACCGAAGCCAGCCGCCAGCAAGCCAAGCAGAACATCCCAAACATCCCAGAAACCGCATTATACACCGACAACCGGGGAAAGCCAGTCGAGCGTCGCCAGCGACGAACGCCGGCGGCACCACTATCCTCCCTCGAACCCATCCCCTCAGCCGGCCCGATCCAACCTGGCTCCGCCGGAGCTCGCGCTGGAGCATTTGTCGCTGGAGACAAAAGGCGAGGATCCGCGACAAGGCCGTCTTCGGCCCCGTTCTCCACGGGGTGATCCGTTCTCTGCGGTAGACACGCCCACACGACCGTCGATGGGCGCCCGCTCGGCCAGCTCGCACAACACCAATTCGCGAACAGCGCTTAACTCGACGACGCTACCAGTCCGCATGGCTCCTCCGCCGAGTGGACCTCCTCCGCCGCCTGTATCAGGCGGACGGTGGCAGCGCCAGGGGAGCCGTGAGAATATGAATATGACAGGAAGAGCGTCATAAACCCATACATCCATCCATCCTTTTTGCTCGCATTCTTGCTGTCTACGGTCTATTGATTGGCGCTGCGGATATCCCTTTGTCGTTGTCTTAATCATGCCTTCTAGATGACTGACTGCCTGGCTGCCTGGCTTCCTGGCTATTTTGACGACATTGCATCGAAAGGCGTATAGTATCCTATCTCTCATTGATTTGATTTGACTTGCCTCTTCTCCCAGTCTCTGGCTCTTTTCCTATGGTTCTGGATATCTATCTACGTGTCTCAGCCTGGTCGATGCGATGGACATGTACATACTTGCAAACATATTTCTTCTTCTAACTTTGGTTCCTCACCGAGCAGATCCAGTATTGTTCCACGCGTAGCTGATCTCAGAACCACGTTGGTAAACTCCAAACTTTACCGTGGACCTCTAGCACGCCCATGCTTTGTCCTACTACTACATACATATGTACCGGATTTTCTCCTGGCTTTCTGACTTTCCCTTTCCGTTTTAGTGTTCACTGAGTGCTCACTGAGTAGATCTGAGTAGATCTGAGTACAGACTGAGTGCAGCGGTGAGTAGCCCGTTCCTTTTGAGACGTGTAAGATGTAGAGATTGTTAGAACTATCTTCGGAATAGGGTCCTAGGCCCCGCCCGTACTACCATTATGCCCCGATCAACTCTAAAGTGCTGTAGCTCTTCGGTTCATTTAAATGGCCCGTTTGTTCCGGTTTGACTGAACGTGTCTGACTCGGTACCGACGGAAATAAGCACCTCCAGTGCATATTACAAAATAGTCGCCATAATGCCTAACTATAGTTGACCCCCCTGTCTTCCCGTAAAAAAAGTTCCAAATCCAGCCGGTGTAAGACGACACTAAGACACGCTCTCTCAGTGCCGAATTGTGAGCTCGAGGCTCCCCTTAAGACCGCCAACCGCACAGACAAATGTTTTCTGGATCTCGGGGACTAAAATCTACGGTCCATAGGGTGAAGGTCCTCCATCGCACCAGAATTCGCATCAGTCGTGAGAATAGTGTATAGTCTCGGAAGTAAGAATATGTCACAATTTCGCGCTCCCCGGTAACTGGACTCATTACTAGCCGATAGCCGGTGCCACCATGCATCTAACACCTTAACTTTAACTGTGTCACCGGACATTAGATGACAATCCTCTGGGCCCTCCGTGAAAGGCAGGTCTGCAAGCGTAGTAATTATACTCTCGTCGAAGACCAAGCACGCCATGTTACGAGCCAGCGGGTGGATTAAATCCTCCTCGTTATCAGAAAGCTGTAA
>RAQS01000430.1:0-14853 GCA_003698115.1 Aspergillus sp. HF37 | reverse complement strand
AAAAAAAAAAAAAAAAAACCAAGAAGCAGGTAGGTCGGAAATCTCATACTGTTCGCGCACAAAAAGGCCCAAGATCAGATATTGTAGTTCTCCGCATGTAGGAAGATCTCATCCTTCGACGAATCCGCCATCACCTGCTGCTGCAGCCGTGCAACTGTATTCGAGACCTCAACCCGCATACTGGGCGGACCGCAGACGAAAACACAGGCACGACGACCGAAAGATTTGGAAAAGTGCGTGAGCATCTCGGGAATATCAGGTCTGTAGTATTCGATCTGCCACCCGTCCCTCCTGTGCGGCGAGAGGCAGGCGAAGCGCGGAAGAGACAGAGTCGATGAGGAGGACGAGTACTTTTCAACGTCTTGCTTGGTATCAGGGTACGGGCCGGGATAGGAGAAATTATGGACTCTGGCGTTGTTGGGAGGATTCGGGAGATGCACCTGTGGGAGCGCAGTGATGGCGTCCTCGTTCTCGCGGCGCAGCTCTTTCTCCCAGACTTTATCGCCGGCTGCTTCCTCACGGATGTAGGCCGAGTTGCGTTTGTCGAAGCCGCCGAGCATGCCGTGGATCTTCGCCTGGACCATGTCGTGGTGGAGCTCGCTTTCGGCGGGTTTGTGTCCTGTGAGAAAGAAATGGCAGCGTACTATGTTCGGAGGTGCATAGTCTCTGCATATCGCCAGTTCCTCCCTGAACCACTCCATGGTGTCCGGGCTCTTCAGGGCCCAGACCACTCTGACGGATTTCGTCACGGCTTTCCCGTCGCGGATCTTCTTGATTAGGTCGAGTAGGTGGCTGGCAAGGGCTGTGATGCCGCTTCCGCCGGCGAAGAAGATGACGTCGTCAAAGGCGGCCATGTCGCGGCGCATGCCCCCGTACGGACCCTCGAGTAAAGCGGTATAGGTTCGATATGGGCCATGCTCGAGAGCTTTTAGAAATACTTTTCGCGTAAAGCCGCCAAACGGGCGGAATACAAGCGCCAGGTCGCGGTATTTCTCTCCGTACTCGGACGGGAAGTCATCGCTGCACAGTGAGGCGATGGTGAATGGGTGGCTCTCAGAGAACGAGATTCCTGGCATGCGAAGGTACACGTATTGACCGGGTTTCCATTTCATTTTGGTAGCCACAGTGACCTTGATGGCGTTTTCGGGGAGGAGCGTCACTGCCGATTCTTCCCCGATCATGAACGACATTCGAAATGGGTTGGTCCAGTTGGCGTAGATTAGTCTGATGGCATATGAAGCGGCCCAAATTGCGACGGTGGCCCATAGGTAGTCCCAGGACGTGAGGAAGTTCTTGCAGTGCCAGAAGAGCATGGCGATGAATACAATTGACGCCGGCAGATGCATGAAAACAAAAAGCTCATACATCCAGGCCCGAAGGATGGGAAGCGAGTGGATGCAGAGGAATATCAGAGGCACCAGTGCCGCCAGGCCGGTTCCGTAGACGTATATGTTCTGGGGAATGTACTGTTTATAGTGGACGAACGCTCCTTCGGTCCAAATCGGCGTGATATAAAACGGAATGGTATGGATCAAGCTCAAGAAAAGGCAGAGATACCCCGCCCATCGATGTAGCACGTTGAGTCGCTCGTGCCCGATGCCGGTGAGCATACTGATGAAATTTGCCTTCGTACTGAGGGCGACAATCCAGGGAACCATAGCCACGGCTATCATTCCGGCGCGAATAGCCAGCGGAGGAGATCCGTAGTAAATAGTTGTATAGTAAAGGGGTTGCGGGACAAAGCAGTAGAGTGTAACGAAGACCAGCGCAGCCAGCACTATGGCCGAAGCCCCTAGCGACGGGAAGACCACTTGTATTTTCCATATCTTCAGGACCGGAAGCGGGCGATAAAAGACCCATCTGACAAATGCGATTGTATTGTTCAACGGTGCAATGGTGGATATTGATGACTGCTGCTTGCTGGCCGGTGGAAGGGGCCCATGATTTGGGAAGAACTGAGCAGTAGAGCCGTCGGTGGTAGCGCTTGGAAGCTCATATTCGTCCCGAGATAAATTATCGTGCATTTGGCCGAGACCATTCTCCTTTCGTATCGCAACGCGTATTTTATCGCCCCATAAATGGTAGAATCGGAGGACGGACGTAATGAACAGCAGGATGATGGAGAAGTAGACCCATCCCAGAGCATACTTCCCAGCCTCAGACCACGGGTCCTTCTTGCTGGCAGCGATCTGCTCTGGACTGCTGCCGGCGTTGATTGGCACGAAGATGCGCTTCGCCAGCGACCCGAGCGAATCCCCCATTCTCAAAGCCTCTCTCCCGAGTCAGCTGTAGATCGAGTCGGTTGTAGACTGGCAATGCAGCTGACTCGACAAATCCCCAGCGATACTGTTTAAGACATAAACTCAGGACTGGTTGGCGGCGTGCTTGTCTGGTTGAATATGGCTCTCGCTGTCTGTCCGGTAATTATACCTTGAGAAATGGATTCCTCATTAATAGTCGGGTAGAAATGCTGTACACAGGGCCAAGAATGAAAGTCCTGTGCAAGGTCATGGAATAGACCGAAATGGAGAATGCGATGGATGACGAACAACGTGGGAACAGGCGTCTAGATAAAGCATCCAGCGGGAGAAACACCCGAACATCACAGATGCAGAAGACCTTTAGACTCACGAGACCGCTCATATATAGAAACGTTCGCGGGTTAGCATCACAGCTCGCTCCGAGGGAAGCGCTCGACTGCATGGCAGTCCTCTGCAAGAGAACCGGTATCGACCCGACCATTCAGATGCGTTGGCTTGCCGCTCTCCATCACAGCTCCCGCCCAATCATCGCTGTGAACGGTCTGTGAAAGGTGACAGGCCTTCAGGCACCCGCATTAGCGCGCAGGGTTTGCCTGGCCCACTGGTTGGTCGGGTCAATCGCACTGCAGGTGGAGAGAGCCATTTGGATCTCTGCTTTGGGCACTTGAGAGCTCGTATTGGGCAAGGGCATGCCAGCGATACCATACCCATCAGGAATAACAGTATCTAGCGGACATATAAATAGGAGAGGTACGGTGCTTTGCAGGCACAGAGATGATGGTGCTTACCCTATTCAGGTATAGCGCAGTATACTTGCTTCTTTTCTCTCCGACTGCACACAGGTACTACTCGCACCTACCACTATGGGCCTGCCCTGCCGCTGCAGTCGGTAGAATACAGGAGAATGTGCACTAACACGAATAGACAACATTCCGGAGACTTCAGCGTGGCAAGAACAAGATGATACGCTGTACCCCGATCAAGTCGCCGAGCAAGCCCAGCATCGGGCTCTCTGATTGGCCCGACTGCAGTCGCCGACCTGGCCGAGCCCTAGCCCTAGCCCTAGAATCCCGAATCGGGATGCGGCAATGATGTAAGCCATCCCGTGACCGGCCTACTTATATGGGTTTAGCCTTTCTTCCCTTGTTCCGGAGTCGGAGTCGGAGTCGGTCATCTTCAACTGCAACAATATTCTATTCCTCAACCGCGTCATGTTCTGCGCCCGCATTCCATTGGCAGCCCAGGCTGTCAGGCGCTCGATCGCCACAGAGCAGACAGCCCCGACAATTCGAAGTCTCGCAACAGCATCGCCTGCGAACCCGGCTGCCCGGAATCACCGAGTCGTCGTGATCGGCGGCGGTACTGCCGGGCTGGCGATCAGCCACCAGCTGCTTCGATCCGGCAAGTTTGCGCAGGATGACATTGCCATTGTCGACCCTGCCGAGTGGCATCACTACCAGCCGGGGTGGACGCTGGTCGGCGGCGGTCTCAAGTCCAAAGAGGAGCTGCGACGACCGCTGAACAGCCTGGTTGACCCTAAGTTCAAGTTCTACAACGATCGCGTGAACGCTTTCTCCCCTGAAGACAACACGGTCACGCTGGGCAACAGTGACAAGGTCAGCTACGACCATCTTGTCGTCGCACCCGGCATCAGCGTCAACTTCGATAGCATCAAGGGTCTGCCGGAGGCTCTTGCGGACAGAGACGCTCTTGTCTCATCCATCTATAGCTACGAAACCTGCGACAAGGTCTTCCCTAACATCGAAAAGCTCCGAAAAGGCACCGCCTTTTTTACCCAGCCGGCGGGTGTGCTCAAATGCGCGGGCGCCCCGCAGAAGGCGATGTGGCTTGCGTTGGACCATTGGAAGAAGGCAGGCCTATACAACCCGGGTAACCCCTCCGGTTCGGACATCCAGATCAGCTTCTCCACGGGGCTCCCCGTCATGTTCGGTGTTCCCAAGTACAGCGCCAAGCTCGACGAGCTACGACGGGAGAGAGGCGTAGAGGGCCTGTTCCAGCACGATCTCACGGCTGTTGACGGTAACAAGGCGACATTTACCCGTCTGGACGGACAAGAGCCGGTCACGAGGCATTTTGACTTTTTGCACGCCGTCCCCAAGATGGGACCTCACGGGTTCGTCAAGAACAGTCCCCTGGCGAACGGGGCCGGCTTCGTCGACGTTGACGACGGCACGACTCAACACAAGAAATACCCCAACGTCTGGTCCGCGGGCGATGCATCCAGCCTCCCGACATCCAAGACAGCGGCAGCCGTCACTTCCGAAGCGCCGGTTCTCGTGCACAACCTTCTGCGGACCATGGAGGCCAAGGATCCCGAGGCGACGTATGATGGATACACTTCGTGTCCGTTGTTGACAGATCTGAACAAGGTCCTCCTTGCTGAGTTCAAGTATGGCAACGTGCCAAAGGAGACGTTCGGCAACTTGTTCGGCATTGACCAGGCTACGCCCCGTCGCTCGTTCTTCCATCTGAAGAAGGACTTCTTCCCGTGGGTGTACTACAACTCGATGGTCAAGGGCACCTGGGCCGGGCCCAAGGGCTGGATTGGTTAAATTTCCCCTTGTGTATTAATTACTGCGGTGTGGAACGAATATTATTGTGCTAGACGACTCGAATTTCAACGGGCCATTTCTCTTATCCTCGCTTTGCTTAAGATTGAAGCGGACTTTCGTTTTCGCTGCGGCGCCGGCTCTTTCCATTCAAGGTCTAATCTCCTTTCGTCGAAGTATGCCATGCAAGGACTAATCACAAAGATCAACTGCCTGATACTCTACATACGCAATTCTACGAGGACTCTGAGCTCTCTTGGTCCCCTTGGCAGTCTCCGCTCTCCAGCAGGGTGATGGCGAGGATGGCAGTGGCGAGCTGCGTGACATGGCCGGCATTCTGGATGATCCATGGGCCAAACTGCTGCATCCGCAAAAAGGGATTTCCATCCAGGTTTCCTGTACCCAGGTACTCTTGGTACCCGGGGTCGACTTTGGCTATAGTCAAGAACACCTGATTGGCATCCTGCGAGACGATGAACCTGCTTCATCCATTAGCCACCGACATGATGATGCTAAGTACTACTGGGAGAAAGGCGAAAAACTCACTTGTTACTTGGGGTATTTCCTTTGGCCCCCGAATTGGTCACCCAACCAACCATCTCGCTCGACTCCTGTATTGTTATGTGCTGTGAGATGTCGGTCTTGACGTAGTGCTGGGCCTTTTTGACGCCAAGGAGGTCCTTGACCCAGCTTCTTTCCGAATTTCTTAACGCACCATCGGTCAGCGGTCAGCGGTCAGCGCAGTGAAGGTCGATTTCAGGAAGGAGGCTTGAAAGTGTACCTCGTCATGGTCCACCCAACAGCCGGCGACCGTTTCAAATTGGCGATTGCCTCGTGTAAGCGCCCCGGTCTCTTTGCCTGTCTTGGTGCAAAGTGTCAGTAGTTGCCTCCAACATCGAGATCCCGAGGCGCTGAAGACGGCGATTTCTCGCATCGGACATAAACACGAGAGCTTGGGCGTCCAGAGCGCCTGTACCCGGTGGTCGGGGAGGGACTTCAAGTTCTCGCTGCAATCAAGGACGTCCTCGGCAAAGCCGCCGACAGTCCGTCCTGGATGCCTGGGCGGCCGCATACCAGGACTTCGCGGGCTACTTCCCGGATTTCGAAAACGGCATGTACAGACAAGCTGACCAGACGCCCGACGGATGCAGAGGCTTGCAGAAATCGAGTCTTCATCTCCAAGAAACAGCCAGGCTCATAGCTCAGAGAAAAACAGATGTGGGGAGATGAGGGGATATTGCCGGCAGAATATCTCGAGGGGAGGCGGTGGTAGCAGAAAGGCGGTGTCTGTTTGTAGAAAATTAGAGTTCTGGCCCTGAGCCCTAGTGCACAATTTATGCATAGGCAACTTAGTCGTTAATTTACTGGCTGAGGTAAGATGAGTCGTGTGCACTGCATATCCTGCACCGTATGAACAACCACCAACCACACTTCGACTCTAGAAAGCCGTGAACACAGAACAGAACATTCCCTCTTACCAACGGGACCGCGAGTCATGACACGTCCCAATCCAATGGATCGGCGCCCGGGACCATAACCAGTGGAGAAGCCGAGGCGAATCCCGCGATTAAGCAGCCGGTTCCTTTCCATCTGATCGACATATCGACTCAGTTGCTCTGGGACGCTGGTTCAGTGTCATCCACTTACATCTCGGAATGAACATGCTGGCCAGCCAGGTGGTCCGTCCTGGTGGTCTGATCCAGCTGTGATCTGGAGGTTCCACTCGATCCGCGGGTCCTGGCTTTGCAGTGCTGGCTGAATGGATACAGAATACATAAAACATTTGGAGCCCGTTTTACCTCATCTTTCTGAATTCAACTCGACCGCTCATCCAACCTCACCCAGAACCACCACGACTACCACCACCACCACCACCATGGCCGAACTCTTCGCTCCCGCCCCCCAACCGCCAACCGAGCTGGGCCGCTACCGGGTCCTCTCCTCGACGGCCGGGATCCGGGTATCGCCGCTGCAGCTGGGGGCCATGTCGATCGGCGACGCGTGGAGCCAGTTCATGGGCAGCATGAGCAAGGAGCAGTCATTCAAGCTGCTGGATGCGTTCGTGGCGGCGGGCGGCAACTTCATCGACACGGCGAACAACTACCAGAACGACCAATCGGAGACCTGGATCGGGGAGTGGATGGCGGCGCGGCAGAACCGCGAGCAGCTGGTGCTGGCGACCAAGTTCACGAGCGACTACCGGTCGCACGCGCTGGGGAAGGGCCGGGCGGTCAACCACACAGGGAACCACAAGCGCAGCATGGCGATGAGCGTGCGCGACTCGCTGGCTAAGCTGCGGACCGACTTCATCGACGTGCTTTACGTGCACTGGTGGGACTCCACGACGTCCATCGAGGAGCTGATGGATAGCCTGCACGTGCTCGTGCTGCAGGGCAAGGTGCTGTATCTCGGCGTGTCCGATGCCCCCGCGTGGGTGGTGGCCGCGGCCAATACGTACGCCAGGGCGCAGGGCAAGACGCAGTTCTCGATCTACCAGGGGCGCTGGAATGTGATGCTGCGCGACTTCGAGCGCGACATCATCCCCATGGCCAGGCACTTCGGCATGGCTCTCGCCCCCTGGGACGTGCTGGGCGGCGGCCATTTCCAGTCGAGGAAGAAGCTGGAGGAGCGCCAGAAGGCCGGCGAGGGCCTGCGCAGTGTGTTCTCCAAGGACCAGACCCCCGACGAGGAGAAGATGAGCGAGGCCCTCGCTACCGTGGCGGCCGAGCACGGCACCGAGTCTGTCACCGCCGTCGCGCTGGCGTATGTCCTTGCCAAGGCGCCCAATGTCTTCCCCCTCGTCGGCGGAAGGAAGATCGAACACCTCCAGGATAACATCCAGGCGCTGAGCATCCGCTTGACAGACGCCCAGATCAAGTACCTTGAGAGCGTCAAGCCATTTGATGTCGGCTTCCCCGGGAATATGCTCGGCGAGGACCCCAAGGTGTCCGGGTTCTCGGGTTTGCTGGCGGCATCCGGGCAGTATGCGTTTGTGCAGGCTCCTAGGGCCATTGGGTATGAGAAGAACTGATGGTAGTCTGTAAATTAAATCGATAGTATAATAAGCAAAAGGCTGATGTGCTTGTAGACGCTGGCAAGTCTGATTGAAGTCTAAGTCTTACAGCAATACATAAATAGCCGGGAACTAAACAGGACATTCGGGAACATCCAGCATTGGTCGCCGTACAACTACATGACACAACACTTCCGCTGGTTGCAGGAGTGTCTGCCGGAGATAGCCTTGAGGGGACACCCGAATTCACCCACGACAGGTGGCAATGAAAGAGCCGGGAGGGAGGGCAAGGAAGCGGCTACAGCAGATCCTTAGACCCGGGGTTTGAGTGAAGGAGGACCAAACCCAATCGGAAGATGTAGCAACACACCAGAAGGGTGACCGGCAGCTAAAGACACTTCTTTCCCTTTGCTTCTTCTTTCGCAGCAACGAGAGCAATCAGAGCAGCTCCAACGCCGCTTCCCTCCTTGGAGATGCCAATGCGGACCTTCTTCTCCCAGGGACCAATCTCGGGGATGTCCTTCAAGGTGTCGCGCAAATGGCCTTCGTAATAAGGATAGAACTCGATCAAGCTTCCATCGACGCCGATATCGACCAAATCGTCCGTCTTGAGCTTACCGGTGGAGATGAGGATGGCCGCGACGGGCACTGCGCTCAGGCGCGCAGCTCGCTTGCCGATGGCGTGGACGAGGATCTGAACGGCCAGACAGTCGTCGTTGCTGGGCCGTTCGATGCGCAGGTGATCATTGATTGCGGTCTTGATCTGCTCGCGTTCGGCGGTGTTATCGTCTTCAACCAGACTCAGGAAGCTGGTATCGATGCCCCACTGTTTGTACAGAGTCGAGTTCTCCGGAACCTCGACGTCGGACGTCTCGGTGGGTTTGAACAGGTTCACGGACGGATTGCGATGCATATCGAGCAGGGCGCGGCGCAGAACCTCGCCCAGGAACATGCCCGAAACCCGCTTCTCGAACATTTGCACCCCGGGGTTATTGCTGTCGGCGTCCAGTTCCTGGTCGTAGACGGTGTTTGGCAGCACGCTCAGGTGGTTGTCGAAGCTGCCCCATTCGGCGTTGATGATCATCTCACCGGCCGACCTGTCGTAGTCGCAAAGCCCGATGGATTCCATTTTGTGCACATTATCCAGACGCTCGACGTACGCTCCGTTGGTGCCGGTGCCGAAGATAGCCGCCAGGAGTGTCCCGGTCTTGCCGGGAGAGGTGTAGGAGCGCGCCATCAAGGTTCCCACGGTATCGTTGACCAGGGCGGCGACGCGAACAGGAAGATTTAATTCATCGAGGGCATCCTGCAGCAGACCGCAGACATCGCAGCCCACGGCGTCGGGGATGTGGAAGCCCTTGGTCCAGCGGATCAAGGTGCCCTTGTTGATCCCCAGCTGGCGCACAGGGAAACTAAAGGTAAAGCCCAGATCGAACAGCTCTTGGTTCCCACTTCCCTCTTCACGACGCCGTAAGTGCGCCTCGAAGTGTTCGTTGTGGTGGATGCGCAAGAACGCCTCGATCTGGCGGGCCAGGAACAGGAAGAGCTCCTTGGCAGTGCCAGCGGTCATCAATTCCCGGGGGATCATGATCTTGGACTGGGTCAGGGAGAAGGTGGTATCGCCATGGAGATCGATCGAGCACACGCGGAAGTTGGTGCCGCCGAGGTCGACGGCGAGGTAGAGGCCCTGTCAGCCAGTCAGGACAAGTCAAGACAGATGATAGAAAGCAGCGATACCTTCTCCGTGCCATTTGGAACCTCCGTCACGAAGGTAGGGATCTGGCTGAGGGTCGTGTGTTCCTTGGCCAGGCCCTCGTCCATCTGCCTCATGTATTCCGCAACCCCCCGCAGAACCTCGCCGGGGGGGTAGTCGAACAGTTGCGCAATGCGCACGGATTCGTCGATCACGGGAGTTGGCATTGGGAGGGTCGATGGAGGGCGAGATGAAAGTGGAAGCAGGGAAATAAATATGCGGCGGGGAATGGCCGGGACGGAGGGGCAGCCGGTGGTTGCTGGATTCAGCATCGCCTCCCGGGCTCACCGGGGACCGCACTAGACATGTTGCGCCGTGGTGGGAGATTAAACGGTATGGTGTTAGTGGGTGTGGCTAACCCACATGAGTGCAGACCAGAGCAAAAGCCTAGGCATTACTGGTAAATAGAAGAGAACGAGTCCTGCAAAAGCAGCAACAATGGAAGTATACACGACTGCACAACTTTATCCTGCGCACAAATGCATAGCTGACTAAGACTGACGCACGTGACCTCGGGACTGCACGGCCTCACCATCACCGTCGCCGCCGAACAGCGTTGTCCTGCCATTGCCGACTGCTGCACAGCTACATCTCCCAATCGCACGGTCTGCCTGACTGCGGTGCACTCTGAGACAGAACCCTGTCCCGAATCACTCCATTCCCACTCGCAATGGGTTCAGGCAGCTCGAAGCCCGAAGCCTCGGCCGGGTCGAAGCATGTTTTTTCGAGGTATGAGCGATTGCCCTGGTTCAGCCCGGGAAAAGGGCAGCAAGACTGACAATGGCATACAGCGATAGTCCCGTCCAGTTTTCGTCGAACCTAGTCGACGCTCTGCAATCCAGCGGCGAGGTACGTAGCTCCCTCCGTCCCTCGCTCACTCCCGAACCAGTTCATTCAGTTACTGCCATCAGCCCAATTGCCTACTAACAAAGTAAACAGAGCGACTCATCCCGCGCCCAATCCCTTGAACTCCAAATCCAAGCCCGCGTCTCCGAAGAACTAGCCCGCCTGCGCGCCCGCGAGCAGCAGACCCTCTCCGAGATCGAGAAGCGACTCGGCGAAATAAAAGACGATGTCCCTCAAGCTACCACCACCACCGCCGCAAAACCATCTTCCTCGCCCGCTGTCTCCCACACCCCCGGCTCCCTCAACCTCGACGCCCCGCGGATCCCCTTCGCCGGGCGCGAATACACGCCCGCGGCGACGGCGGCGCCGGAAGACCGCCCCGTCGATCGGACGATCACGCGCGAGTCTGTGGGCGGCGAGATTGAGGCGCTGCGGAGTAAATTCGAGGGGCGCAGGAAGCTGGCGCCCCTGGATGACAGGGTCGAGAAGGCGAGGACGGGGGTTGCTTCTTGTCTGCGGGTGAATGATCGGAAGCCGTTGGATTGCTGGCGTGAAGTGGAGGCGTTTAAGACGGAGGTTGCGAGGTTGGAGGAGGCGTTTGTGGATCGGGTTGTTGGGTAGATAGATATGCGTTACCATGTCTGCTTAGATGAACTGGGATGGTGGTGGGAGAAGACGGATTGTATGTATAGTTTCCTTCCGTTTAGACCAACTATAAATGCGCCGGGATGCTCGATGCCGTTGTGCCGTTGTACGTTGTCTATGGCGTATTACTTTATGCACTTATACTATACAAACTCCCAATAGCCCAATCTGCCGACTCTCTCCCCCGCTGCCCGTATAATACACATCGTCCGCTGGCCCTTCTTCCCCTGGACACCGCCACTACTAGCCTTTGACACAAGGATCGACCCGATCCCGGTTCCCCTCCCTTCGGACAGATTGTAGTTCCCCGTCGTGACGAATCCAATGAGATCCGCTTCCGGCGGGGGAGGGAGATGCTCCTGGGCGGGATCGGGGTTGGACGGCGGCGAGATGAACGACGCGGCAAGGCGGCGACGACCTTCTTCGTTGAGGCTTGCCGGATCGGTCTGAGACTGGGGTTTCTTGCTGGGCTGGGACGCACTGTTTGCTCTGGGTTTTGCGACGCTGAGCCATTTCTGGCGAAGTTCAGCGTCGGCGCTTGGGAGTCGGTAGATTCGCGCTCGAGGGCTCGGGGTGCCGCGGCTGTAGAGCGAGATCCTGACTGTCGCCAGGGACGGCGTGGAGGAAGAGACGGGGTTGTTAATTGCGGCTTCCGCAGCGGCTTTGGGTAGCTGCCGTATGTTGAGCTCCGTCTCTTTGCTGTCTTCTTGCCCCGAATCCTTCAGCGGACCTTGTACAAGTCTCTCCCAGTCACACGCCCATCCCCTTCCGATTTCACCTTTCTGCCCAGTTCCCAGATCGAGACTGTCGAATTCCACTCTGCGGCCTTTTGGTCTTCGCTCCCACTCCTGTTTGGCCTGTTCGCGCTCGCGCAGGCCCCATTCCCAGCCTGCTTGCGTGCCGGGAAAATCACCAGGGAACCAGGGCTCTCCGGCCTCGAACATGAGCTGCTGCTGTTCCGTCAGGCCGCCGAATCTGGGATTCCCACCGCTGGAGAGCGGATAGTACATCAGCGAATACCAGACCGGGAGCACGCATTTCCACGGCATAAGGACGGTCCAGGAGCCCAGCGAGTTGTCGTTCTTCGCCCTTGGCCTGGATGCGAGGATAATTACCGGAATATGCGGATCGGTGGCTTGAGCTGGTGGGTACGTCCCTGGTCCAGAGGCAGTGCGGCGCCGGTTTATAGCTTTTTGGCTCGGTAGTTGGCGAGCTGCCGCCAGGCGCGCGGGACGGTCGAACAGGGAAGATGGTGCCTGGGTGCAATCGGGAGGCCATGTGGATAGTAATATGGCAAGGTTGTTCATGTGCGTGTCTGAGGAGGGTGTTTTGAGAGTTTTCTGCGGGAAATGAAGGCGAGGATCGGATATAGAGAACGCAAGCAGCGCATCCTTCGGCAGAGACGCAGAGTTCGCTACACCCGGAAGAGACGACCAAGTAGCCTCCGGGCTGTCTGTCGGCGACGGACTGTCATCTGCCATTAGCGGCCGTAGGGTCGAAATGAGCGCCTCTGCTGAACCCGGACCAGTGATCTCGATACTGCCAATCTCGAAACGCAGATCCTCAACCATCACGGGAGGATTCTGCCTCTTCGAAACCTCCAAGAGCTCGTTCCACAGCTGAAGGAACGCAGACGGGTGTATCCTTACAAGAAGGCTCCTCCTGTTCTTCTTGTTTGCCTTGCGAGCACTGGAATCTCCAGCATCGACCATCTCGACATCATCCGACTTCTCCTCCGCACGCCATACCAGTGTAACCGGCGCAACGGGCCCGCGCTGGTCATCTCGTTGAAACACCCAAGCCTGCAAACTCCTCGTCCCAGCCCTCCACTTCCTCCCTTTCGCTCCCCACGCCTCATCGCCATCAACCCCAACAGACCTCAGCACACTCTCCAGCGCCGGGCCCGTCCCCTCCAACCGAATCGTAGACATGTAACTCACATCCCACGCAATGGCGCCACGATTCGTACTCGCGCGGTGCGTGGGCCTATAGCTCTTCTCCGTCGGGGACAGCGGCACAGCAAAGCGCCACAGCGGCTCATTCGAGGAGGCCATGTGCGCGCGTTTGGCGTGGAAGACATGCGTGGGAAGCCAGGTCTTGCCTCTCTGGCGCTTCTTGTACTTCGAGTCCGGCGGCGGCGGGCGCGAGAGCTTGTTCTTCTTGATCTTGGGCACGCGCGGCGCAACGCTGAACGCATGGCTCCCGGCATCCTCCAGCAGCTTCCGGGACTCCTTTTCCTGCTTCCCTCGCGACAGCGCGCGTTTGGCCTTTGCTCTGGAATTGAGGTTCTGTAGCCGTCGGGCTGTTTCGAGGCGGATGCGCATGTGTTGCGTTGGTTTTCGTCGGCGGGCTGTTACTGTTGGTGTATTATCCTCGACCATCTTGAGACATAAAAAAACCAGTTAGCAAAATCATATCCAGCTTGGAAAGCCTTGCAATCAAATCAAATCAACCTACCTCCCTCTTAGCTCTCGCCCTCAACCTCCTCGGAACCCGCTTCACATTGTGGCTGGCCGTCCGCCGTCTCAGCGACCGCGGCACCTGCTGGAACGCGCGGCTCGTCAGCGCAGCCCGCGACTGCTGCATGCCGGCCTCCAGGGCGCGGATCTCGAACTCCCGCGCGCCGACGTACGCGCCGACGTCGAGTTCTCCCGTGGCGGAGAGCGCGGAGCCAGCAGACTGGACGGCGAGGGTGCGGGCATCGCGGGTTTTGGCGCGTTTGCGCGACGCGGCGGTGTTGGATTGGGGGCCGAGAATGCTGGCGGGTTTGCGCTTTGAGGGCGGATTGGAGGCCATTGTGGCCGTGGGACGTGGTTTTTTGGGAGTGGTGGTGCAGAAAGAAGCTTTTGAGGCTCTGGGCTAGTGTGGTCCTATAGACACCGCGGCAGTACCTGTACGTACGTAGTCCAGCCAACGCTGTCAGATCTTTGTTTAGAGCTAAAATTTACTAGCTTAATTAATGCTTGTGGAGAGAAGATTTCATAGATTCATTAGGGCATTGATTTGTCTATATCTCTAGATTCTATTCCGCATGCTCGTAAGTTGTAACCCGCTAACCAAGCCGGGGCGTCACGACTGCTGGGGCCGGTTTACAGGTTCTTGAGGATGGTGGTGGCATCAGAGACCTCAAGAGCGTTCATCTCCTTCTCACGGGCAGCGTAGGTGACCTTGCCGTGGTCGAGGATGATGGCGTAGCGACCGGTACGGCCCTCGGCGTCGGCCCAGCCGATGCTCTTGGAGAACTTGGCCCCGGGGTCGGAGAGGAAGAGCTGCAGAGTGTCAGCGGCATGAACCCAAACATAGCCGGGGAAAATCACGTACGATGTCGTCACCAGTGACCTGGTTGGCCTTGCCCCAGGCGCTCATGACAAAGGGATCGTTGAACGCGGTAACGGCAACAATATCGACACCCTTGGCGCGCAGCTCGGGGAGCTTCTCGAGGTACTCGGGGACGTGGCGGGCGGAGCAGACGGGGGTGAAGGCGCCGGGGAGGGCGAAGAGGACAACCTTCTTGTTGGCCCACTCCTTGGAGGCGTGGTAGTTGATGGGGATGCCGCAGGAGGTGATGTCGCCCTTCTCCTCGGTCCAGGGGATGTAGCTGAGGAATTGAGTCAGTATGGCTGGTATGATGCGGTGAGGGGGAGGGGCAGGAGACGGAGACTTACGAGAAGACGACGTCAGCGGGGAAGCTGTCACCAGCGTTGATGCCAGACATGGTGTAGAGTAGTTGTAGTAGTTGTAGTAGTTGTTGTTGTTGTTGGTATT
>RAQS01000429.1:0-14902 GCA_003698115.1 Aspergillus sp. HF37 | reverse complement strand
GGGAGGAGGAGGGGGTGGATTTGGGGGAGTATCGAGGGAGAGGAAGGGGAAAGTTGTAGGTGTTTTGTTGTATTCTGTACAGCTAGCGGCTAATGCTAGTCTGCACCGACGCTCGCATCCGGTTGTACTCGGCCTGCGTGATGGGCTCGTATTTGGCCGGTTCGCCCTCGCCCCTGCATGACGGGAGACACTCGATCAAGTCGAAGGCCTGGTCGAGGAGAGCCTCTGGCACGGAGTGGTTGACGATGTACACGAAGCCGACCTTTTTGCAGGCATCCACGATGTCCCGGGCAAACTTTGCCCGGCCGGCGCTGTCATTGGCTTTTGTCCAGGGGGGCGAAGTCGACTGTTGGGATCTCCATTGCGTTGAAGCTGTGTTGGCAGGGGGGATCTCGCACAGCAAGGATCGTAGTTCTCTCCGCCCCGCGAGGCCAGCCCCGCATGCTGAATTAAATCTGCCGTAGGGCCACGCAAATGCCGGCCTCTACGGGCTTTCCATGACGAGCCTGGTGGACGGCCTATCCGGCGGGAAGTCGATGGAGAGGTCTCGGTGGAAACGCGTTGCCGGCCTACATTCTTGACCACGGTTAGCAATGGCAGGGCTCCGTGTACAGGTAGCAATAATGGCCACACAGGAGGGTTGATATCAGCCAGAGTAGGCTAAGCAGATGCCACTGCGAGGGGGATAACACTCCAGCGACTTCTTTATATGGCAAACTGCGCATGGCGGCCGGAAGAAGGGGAAGTCCATCAGGTGCCGGGGCTGGAGGTGCTGTAGAGGAGCGGGCGTTGAGGGTGTTGAAGCCTCGTCAGACTGTTCTTGGGTGGATGCCATAGCTGTAGCCTTTCTGTCAGTCAACGGCAGCAAATGGCGTGTTCAGTGGTTGGGCAGCGTGGCATCGCGACAACGGTTGCTGTGGCAGGGATGGTGGAGACTAAGGCGGGCTGGATCTCGCAGGCACTGATTGATTGATTGATTATTGACTGACTGCTTGCGACTCGAGCCAGAAAGGTTGAGAGACTGGTCACAGAGTGTATGCGCTCTCTCTGCTTCATATCCAGCGTCCGTCGTGCTTGTTGCCCGCTAATATATATCCCTACTGCATCCAGTAGTTTGTTGACGCCCGTCGCAACCCCGCCGACCGTTGAGATCCTGACTACGACACCACATTCCTCACCGCGCATCGAACCCTGCCAGAGCAATCGCAGCCCTGGCCGCAAGAATGAAGGCGTACTGGTGGATCTGGGCCTCATTCCTGGCGCCGACCGTGCTGTCGGACTCGCTCGAGGCCTCGCCGTTCCAACGCCCCCAAAACGCAGAGACGACCAAACGAGCCTTCGAAGTCCTCCAGATCCTCAAGAGGGCCGACACCTGCCCGGCTGGATACAGCCCATGCACTAAGATGGGTAGCTCGAAGGTGTGCTGCAAGGACGGCACGACCTGCACCCAAGACGCCGCCCACAACATCGCCTGCTGTCCGACCGGCGCCAGCTGCACGGGGCAACTGACGGGGCCGAGCACGGGGTCGGACAGCTTCATGTTCCCGCAGACGGCGTCGGCGACCACGACAACCGGCCAGTTCAGCGCGACGGCTACGAGGCCGACCATCACGGACGCGCCGTATCCGTTCGTTATCATCCCGACCAGCTTCGCGAACGCCGAGTCGTGCTCGTCGTGGTATTCCGTCTGCCAGAGCCAGTACTCGGGCTGCAGGGAAGATCTCGGCGGGCAGTATGGAGTCACCGTTGCCGGGCCCAACGGCGCAGGCGTCACTGTCCAGGGGAGCTCGGCTGCTGCCAGCCCGACTGCGTCGGTCTGCTCCAGTCTGAGCTTTGAGGCTTGTCATGGCCTCCAGATGCCGCACTGCGTTACGTACAGTCAGTGGAATTCGAATGCCAACTTCGCGCTGCCGCGTCGAACGTCGGCTCAGGACATGCTCGTCGGTCTGGCCGTCGCTGTTGCTGGGATGTTTATTTGATGGGTAGGTATGGTTATTATGGCGATTTACGAGTGGGTTGTATACGGCGATCTGGCTGCTAGCAACGATGCGTTTTCGGAGTTTGACGGGTTTACTGTTTGTCTGTCTGTTGGGTTATTTGCGATTGGGCATGCGACGATGGACTGGACGATGGACTGCGGGATATGGGTATCTGCGCTGGACAGCTGCGTGTATATAGGTTGGACCAGATGGCTATAGTTCCATTGGCTTTACAACTGCGACAGTCCATGTGGCCGATCGTGTCTGTACACCGGCCAGTTGATAATAATTGAGCTAGTATTTATTTATCTCTACATGCAAGACTGGTGTCAGCAGACCTAGCCCTAAGCCTGGAGTCGGTCAGGTACGACAACACAGGAAGCAAGGAGCGAGGCCTTCCAGCATACACCGAAAGACAATTGAATGAATGATACCGAACGATGAGGGGCCGACAGCCAATAACCCCTGCTTGTGCCACCTGGACTACTGCATCTGCCACTTCAGCCGAGTCTCGGCCGTGCAGACATGACAGCATCCAGCACGATCGAGGCTGTCGAACTCATACAGGTAATTAAATACGCTACTCTACCATCGCTAGACTATCTGTTCTATATAAAACCGGGATCTACTGATATTCTTTCCCCGCGCGCCGTGGTTGGCTGAGGCCCAAAAACCGGAGGCTGGGGAGGCTGGGAGCAAAACAGCATCATTCCCTTCTTCTCTCTTCCCTCTCATTCTTGCTTTCTCCTGTCATTTGATTTTGAATTTTCGCTGCCTGTTGTCTGTTTACAAGTTGTCTTACAAGTTTCGGGTGATCGTTTACATACCAGCACCATCCTGTCCGTTTGAGCGCAACTGCCCGTCCAGGCGGTTGGTTGACTGTACAACCAGCCCGACTGATTATTCCACGGCCGGCTCTTCTCCCTCCGCCATGCGCTTTTTCCAGTCACTCCCGGCGGCCGCCCTCGCTCTACTGGCCCAACTGCGACTGAGCGCCGCGACGCCGGTTGCGCTCGAGGATTCGCAGCTCGAGAAGCGATGCGCCAATCCATGCGGTTACAACGGCTGGCTCTGCTGCGGCGCGAGCCAGACCTGCAGCACCAACAACGCCGGCGAAGCGGTCTGTCTAGACGGCGGGGGAGGCGGGGGAGGTGATGAATGGAAGTACTACACCACGACATATGTCTCGACCGAGACGGACGTTACGACAATCACCTCGGTATGGAGCAGCCATATTGCTGGAGCCACGCCCACCGACTCCTGCAAGCCGACGTTCGGCGAGACGCCGTGCGGCGGCGACTGTTGCGACGCCTCGTCGGTCTGCGTCAACGGTCAATGCGTGGTCGGGAGCTCGTCGGCGAGTGGTGTCACTGCGACGCAGACGGCGCCGCAGACGGGAACAGATGAGACGGAGGGGCCGACCGCGACTGCGACGGCGAACCCCCCAGTACGCGGAACAAGCAACGGCTTTTCCACCGTCACTGAAACCGCGGCCCCGACCACTACCCAGGGATTCATCGCTCCCGTGGGAACAGACGGGTCGACTATGGTCGGAGTCTCCGCCTCGGGCGGCGGCGGCGGGCTCAGCGGCGGAGCGATCGCGGGCATCGTCATCGGCGTGATCGCGGGCATCTTCCTCCTGTTCCTCTTCTGTGCTTGTTTGTGTTGTCGCGGGGCTATCGACTGCCTCCTCGGAGCCCTGGGATGTGGTCATCGCAGGAAACATAGCGATGGTCACTCATCGCACGGCGGCACGCACAGCGGCACGCACGGAGGCTGGTTCGGCACGCGGCCGCCGAAACACGAAGGCAGCGAGAAGAAGAAGTCCGGAATTGGTTTCTGGGCGAAGATCGCCATCGGCGTCGGTGCTATTGCGTTGTGCCTCGGGCTGAAGAGGCGCAGGGACCGCGACGATGACGACGAAAAGAGCGACAATACCTACCCAAGCTCGTACTACTACTACCCCTCTGACTATTACAGCAATAGCGATCCGAGTATGTGTGCCCCTTTCCCTGTCGATGTCGGTCGGTGAGCTAACTGTGAAGCAGGCAGCGCCAGCTCCGGTCGACGCACGAGGAGGACCCGGGATTCAAGACGATCGAGGAGTTCCCGGCATCGCTGACACGAATCCACGATGATGACCTTATGAACCGCTTTCTTCACCGTCCATGTTTCCTCCACATATTGACCGAACCTGCATGATTTGGCGCTGGCTGGTCATGTCTCATATTTATTTGTATGAACAAACCGAGGTGTCTCTGTTATGATGCTTGATGTGGATGGATATGATTTATGAGTGGACTGTATATGGATAATGACAGCAACAGCAATAGCAACAAATGTACAGGATATATGCAGCAGTCTGCAGAAGTGTCTTGGCTGTAGAAGGGCATCTGCAGCTGGGCTCACGATAGCAGTAGATCAGGAATTAAGAGAATATCCGTAAGACTCACTGTCTTCATCTTCAGCCCTGCAACTGAGACAGCCCGCCAGTTGGTCCACTGACGCGGCCACTCTGCCTCTTTGTTCTCTTCTTCTCCCCGCCCGGAACTTCCCTCCTACACCTCTCTTCTCTCCCTCTCTCCAGCCAATGCCACTTCCTCTCCTCCTGCCGATTTCTTCCCCTAGCGCCTGACGATCTCGCCCTTGTCCAACGCTATTTCTCTCTTCCGCTCCTTCGGTCGCCCAGGTCCTCTCAATCCCCTCCCAGAGCCCGAGTCCGCCGTTCCCGATCGCCCGCCCTCTGGCCGCAATGCTCCAAACGCAGGCCCAACATATCTTCTCCCACCAGCACCAGTATCCCCAGGCGGATCCGTCGTGGCTGCAGCACCAGCAGCAGCAGCACCAGGCACAGCAACACCCGCATCAGGCCCAGCAGCAGCATCTCGCCCAGCAGCATGCTCAGGTCCAGGCCGCCGCTGCCGCTGCCGCCGCTGCTCAGCAGCAGCACTACAACCGCATCGCCATGGCCGGGACTGGCGGAAACCCGGCGCAGCCGGGCGCAGGGGCTATGAACGGCGATGGCGCGATGCACGGTAACGCCTCGGTGATGGACGGCGCAGTCAGCGAGGAGAATCGCAAGGTTTTCATCTGGGTTGCGGAACTGCTGGACCCCAACCGCCGCGAGACGGCGCTTATGGAGCTCAGCAAGAAAAGGGAGCAGGTCCCGGAGCTGGCGTTGGTTATCTGGCATTCTTTTGGTACGCATGACTCTCTTGACCTCTACTGCGGTTCTTGGCTAATGTGTGGCTCGCTCGCAGGCGTCATGGCTTCCTTGCTCCAGGAGATTATCTCGGTCTATCCGCTGCTGAACCCGTCTCAGCTGACTGCCGCCGCGTCCAACCGGGTCTGCAATGCGCTGGCTTTGTTGCAGTGCGTTGCGTCCCATAATGAGACTCGCACTCTGTTTTTGAATGGTATGTCCTGTTCGCGACATGTTGCTTTGCCGGAGTGACGCTAATACTCTCTGCTCGCACCAGCTCACATTCCCCTCTTCCTCTACCCTTTTCTGAATACAACGTCCAAGTCGCGCCCGTTCGAGTATCTCCGCCTCACGTCGCTCGGTGTCATTGGTGCTCTGGTCAAGAACGATTCGTCGGATGTCATCAACTTCCTCCTCACGACGGAGATCATTCCCCTCTGTCTCCGGATCATGGAGACTGGGTCGGAACTCAGCAAGACGGTCGCCATCTTCATTGTGCAGAAAATCCTGCTCGACGACATTGGCCTAGCGTATATCTGCGCGACATACGAGAGATTCTATGCGGTCGGAACCGTTTTGAGCAATATGGTCACGCAGCTGGTGGAACAGCAGACAGTGAGGCTGCTCAAGCATGTGGTGCGCTGCTTTCTTCGGTGAGTCTATCGATGATTCCCCGTCGAAATACTCCCGTCGAATACCACCTAACCTTGTGCAGTCTGAGCGATAACAGCAGAGCCCGGGAGGCTCTACGCCAATGCCTCCCCGAACCCCTCCGCGATGCCACCTTCTCCTCCGTTCTCCGCGACGACGCAGCCACCAAGCGGTGCCTGGCGCAACTCCTCATCAACCTTTCCGATAATGTCTCCGATGGCGCTCCGGGTCTTGCCATGTAGCATCCGAAAAGCATTGTTTTCGTTCTACTAATCTGCTTGATATATTGACCATTTTACGACATGCATGCGGCGGGTATCAGGCGAAGAGGAACACACGGCGCAAGGTGAGAAAAGAGACTCAGTCGGGAGCATCATACAAAAAAAGACCAAAAACACGTTTATGCGCTTCATCGGTTGGTTCATGCCGGGGTTGGGAACAGGAGGATCTTTGTCCATGTCACGCGTCAGAGTTTGTTCATTTCTCGCTGCTTTCCTCCCATGAGTCTCATCTGTCTTTTCCCTGTCTTATGGTATAGGCTTGGGGTTTCGTGGATTCGGTTGGCGCTATCATATCATTCCTTGCATTTCTCGTCGTTTTCTGTACGAGATAGACCTTTGAGCGAGAGATACCAGATCTAGGGTTTTGCTTGTCTGCTGCTGTTAGGGGTCTGTGTATGTTTATTCATTTGCATCTATTCACTGTTTGCTCTGTAATATACTGCATTGTCGCTGTTGAGTATGTAGTAGATCACCTGACGGTCCAGACTCTGACTTCATCGGGCGACCCCCATCGACTTTTCTCTCTCCCTGCAATGATCCCGACCGATCTTTCCACTCCACTCCTTCTTCATTAATTATATTTCGCTTTCTCCTTGATCGTTCTCATTACCCTCTCTAATTCCCTTCCTGTCCAAAAATTAGAAGCGTGAAAGAAAAGACTCCCAAATTCCTCGCGCCTCGCGCCCGCCGCGTCCAGCCCCCGAAATGGTCACGCGAAAACGCGCGCGCTCCGATGTCGCCGACGCAGCACAGTCCCCCGCGCCAGCCGAGCCGGAGGAGCAACCGGGCCTGCTCCATAGGCTGCGGAACTGCTGGGAGTTTGCCAATCTCATGCAGTTCATCACAATGTTCGGGCGGCTGATGAAGATTGACGAGGATTTTGAGATCGATGTACGCGCCCCCCCTTGCAACGGTGTGTTGGGGAGGAAGGAAGGGGTTTGGATAATGGCTAATGCGCGGTCTATCTACTGCAGGATCTGGAGAACGAGTGTCTTAAAACGGAATCGTCGGAGAAGTTGTTGGAGATCGGGCTGTGTCTGCTGAAATGGGTGTCGTCACATCGCGGCTTGACGTACGTTCCATTCTTTTAAGGGGCTACTGGATGAAAGGACGCTAACCAGGGGCCCTTAGGTTCGACAATTTCGACGAATACACCCGCCGCCAGTATAACGCCAAAGCGCCGCATCTGGAGAATCCGTTCGGATACGACGAGGAGCCGAGAAAGTTCGTCGGGTTTGATGTGTTCCTGAAGCTGCGCGTGCTGCACCAGCTGTCTGTGTGGACGTTCTGGAACCCCGATCGCATCCGCAGCAAGATGCCGGAGCAGAGGGAGACCGACCAGACGCAGTGGGTGAGTGGTTTTCTCTATGGGATGTGTCTATTGGATGTGCGTTAACTGCTCCAAGCGTATCGAAGAGCTAGGCTACGATCGCAACGGCCGCTATTACTTCGTCCTAGACGATAACAGGCTCTATCGCCGTACCGATCCTCCGATTCCCGCTCGCAAACCTCCCAAGTCGAAGTCGAAGGGCAGAAGTTCCAGGGCGCAGAGGGCGTCGAAACGGAGAAAGGTCTCTGCTGCCGCGGACGAGGAGGAGGACTCTGAGGAGAAGCCCAACGAGGCGGAAGACGAGACCGGCGGGATAAAATGGGAGTGTGTCGCCGTTACGTACCCGGAGTACAACGAGTTTCTGGGGTCGATTCTCAAAACGAAGGATGCTGATGAGAAGATACTGAGGGATCGGATTGTGGAGCAGGTCATGCCGGTGATTGAGCAAGCCGAAGATGAACAGGAGCGGAAGAGGATGAAGCGCGAGAAGGAGATTGCTAGCGTCCAGCTGATGGCTGGCGCGAAGCGATCGAGCCGCCTTGCTCAGAAGACCGAAAAGGAGCGGGTTGAGCGGGAGGCTGTTGACGCGGCTCGAAAGCACGAGATGGATCTCGCGAACGCTCGCAAGGAGCAGGACAAACGGCAGGAACAGGAGCATGACAGGGAGTTCCGGGTGATGACAAGGGAACAGCGTCTGAAAGACCGGGAGCAGAAGCAGCTCTTACATGAAGCCGAGCTGGAGAGGATATCCGAGGATCAGAAGAAGCTGGAAAGGGGAGAGCTTGACGGAAGAATCTCTGAAAGGTACCTCCAGACCGCATGGGAGAGGCAAAAGAAGTCTTTGGAAAACCTTTCCCAGGAAGACCAATGGACCTTCGACTGCTCGGCCTGCGGGGTGCATGGCGAGAACCTGGTAAGTTATGGATTATCTACGTGCAGCGGCCTTTACTGACTGTGTATCCAGGATGATGGTTCACATAGCGTTGCATGCGAGAGATGCAATGTGTGGCAGCACAGCAAGTGCCTGGCATCTCGCAAAGCGAAGCCGAGAGCGAAGACTTTCACTTCATCTGCAAGGATTGCAAGCGGCGAGAGGAGGAAGCAAAGCTCCCGAAGCTTCCCCCGCTGAAGTTCAAGGTTGGGAGGTCGAGCTCACCTGGTGCAGACGTCTCAAATGGGCATCCAGCTGCCCCGTCGCCTATGAAGGATACGGGCAATTGGAATCCGCGGGACGCTCCTGCGCCTGGGCAGCCAGTTTCGCAGCCGTCTCTACCGCTACCAAATGCGCAATCCTTTCCCCAAGTTGCGCCTTCGCCTGAACGACGCCGTCCACAGGCGGCTACTCAAGGGCATTTTGCTTCGAGCCCTCCTCGGGCGCCGTTCTCGCCGGCAAAGAGCCTCAATGGCCTCACGCCGTCGTCGAGGGAACAGCCAGCGAAGCCCATGGCCGATCGATATTCCCTACCGCCGAATCAACAGGCCCAGTTCGTGCCGCAAGTTGGGTCGTTTGACGCCGGCTCCTTTCCCTCGCAGAGGCGGTCGTCTTCGCACGCCGCGCAGAGCCCGAATTTCCCGTCACCCATCAGAAACCGACCGTCCATGTCTCCGACGCAGGGCAATCACGACGTTGGACCTCTGGCCGGGTTCCCCCTGGCAGCACCGCCGAACGGCACAGTCCCATTCACGCCGTCAGGACAAAGGCACACACGCCCCAACACAGCCGGACACGACCCCAGCGCGTCAATGCAGGGCACGTATCCGTCGTTCTCGGCAGCAACGCCGAGCGCCAGCCAGTCGTCACCGCCGCAGAGCTCGCACGGCGTGCACCTGTCGGGGATCAGCCCAACGAAGAATTCGAACTCACCTCGGCCGTTGACATCAGGCGGGGCGGGCGGGGGAGCGCCGGTGTTGCCGCCGATCCAGGCGCTTGAGCCGAGTCCGAAGCTGATGGGGAGGAGCTCGCCGGACGCACCGGTGCCGTCGCCGACGAAGTGCATGACGCCGGACCAGGAGAAGCGCAAGCAGCGGGAGAATGCATAGCTACTTGCATCTTATTTCGTCTGCATGCTTGGAAGGTGTTGGTCTACGCTACTAGATTAAACCGGAGGGATGGATAGGGAAGACTGGAGTTGGGGAATACTGTCATTGGTGTTGTCAGGTCATTTAGACGGGGTCTTGAATTTGTTGATCATGTATTCTAGGTGCATTTCGGTTGACAGATAATACGACTTAAGACTACCTACTATACCTGTACGCTAATGGACAGGCTATCTGCAGGACGTATAGTATGGCATATTATAACCGGTCTATTGATCCATCGACACGGCACAATCCATTGTGGTCTTCACAAATGGAGCACTGTACGTACATCCCCATATCCCAGCCTCCTGAACAAAGTTCAATACATGACTCATGACTCGCGATCTGAACTGATCGAACTGACTCGGCTTGATGCATCACCATCACCCGGGCCCGAGTTCGGTGATATCACGGCGCTGCGAGCAATAAGTCGTCTGACCGGCACCACTGGCACCACTGGCACCAACCCTGGCGCTGCAATCTGAGTGGATGGCGCTGTTCCGTGGTCGTCTGTATGGTCTGTCTCTGTCTGTCTGTCTGGCTGTCTGACAAGGGAGGGAAGTTTGTTTATTCCCCGCTTTCGCGGGGTTGACTGTTGATGCCATTCATTCGACTCGTCATATCTACAATCTCCAGGTGGAGTCATCCCTCCGCATGACATGACATCCAGGACGATCATCTCATCTCTGATCTCTGGCACTGATGAACCCAACTGCAGACGGATACCCAAGCAGGCAACCAGGCCAGCCCCTAGTGCGTCCTGTGGCGTCGTGTTTTACTAGCTTGGGCTGGACGCCTATGTGCTGATTGGTTTCAACTGCGGAATTCGGCTGGGTTTCCGGTGGTTTTGGGATTGGCCCGTTGGCTGTCTGCTGTATTTGGATGGATATGGGAGATGGGTAAGGCAGTCAGATGCCCCACGCGGGAGATCTCCCCTCCACTCTGTACTTCAGTGTAGACACGAGCCCAACTCGGATCAGCATGCTCCTCGTGTCTGTCATTCGTCGCTCTTCCAGTCGGTCTATTGGCGACCGCAACTGCCATCCTCGGTCTCCTCTCCTGCTACAGAGTAAAGTTCACCGATCTGGAGAGACGCGTTCTGGGAGCTTCTAGGGCGCATTCCGGGGCGTGTGTGAAGTGACCCTTGCAGACGAAGGCGTTGCGCTTGCCAGAAGTCTTTCTCGCACGGTGTGAATTCTGCCTTGCCTCCTCTCCTCCCTCCAGACCAGACACGCCATCCAGCCTGGTTGTCAAGAACCCCCCTTCCCCCGTCGTTATAATTAGATCGGCCGCATGCGGAAGCCGGGGTCAGTCTCCCGCAAGATGAAACAGCCGATGATGTCGATCGAGTCTCCTGTCAGCGGCGAAGGCTGGCTGGGGCTGGGGCTGGGGCTGTTTTGGATCTGATCTGATCTGCAGCCACAGCGAAAGAGTTCACTTCGACCGCACGGGCGAGGAGGCGTTCCTTGGCCTTGTCTAGCGCGCTTTCCAGAAGGTTTCGATCACGAGGAGATCGTGGAGTTGGAGAGATCTGTCGCCCATCTGGTCTCTGTTAGTGGCGCATGAACGCCGCCGGTCGCCGGGTTTTGGACTTCACCTTCCCGATGTGGTCAGAGTCAACCTCAGACTGTACTTCGAAGAGACGAATTAAGCGTTGGACGTTGCTCTCCTCGCAGTCTCCGGACAAAGAATGCCCCAGGAACAGCCTGTCTGCCTGCCAGTCGGCCCTCCATCTCCCATCACACGGCAACGCGAACCATCAAGCCACCGCAGTGCTGGATGCGGAAAGACAGACGGGCGTCGTGGCTTCATGCCAAGCAGCAGTTCCAATAAACAGCCCAACCTTTTGTGCAACACGCCTCGCTCTCTATTTGCTGCCGGGCGCCACAAAAGCCTGCTCACACGTGGCCTGAGCCCCTGGCAGCAGAAAGGCAGAAAAGGCAGTGGCGTGAATGGCCTGGATCAAAGACGATGTGATACTTGGTGCGTTCTAGCGGCTTCGTCGGCTTTTGCGTCTTGAGGCGGACTGACTCGATCATCGCTGGTTCCCGGTACTGTCTGCCATGATGTTACCACTCGCTCTGCCGGCTGGTCGGACCCAGCGTTCGTCGCGTCTCCCCCGTACCATGGGCCCGGCAAGATGACCCAGATGCCTCCCTCCTCTGCCAGTCCTGACGTCGGCATTTGCCCGCGCGCCGTACCTGCAGCCCTAGTTCCAGATCGTCAAGTGACTGCCCGGATTGGCTAGCTGTCTGTACCTGTTACGAACTGGTGGGACAGGATTTGCTACTATTGCCGCTGCGGCCCTGTTGATAGGCCCGTCTGTCCCGTGTTCTGTTGCTTTTTCCTCGCCCGCTCTGCTCTGTCTGTCTCTGCCTTCTATCTACCGTACCTACGCTATGACCGGCCTCTTCTCCCTCCATCTTGTGCGACTATGCATGCTCGGGCGTTGGTCTGGGCTGGTTCGCGAGACCGTGGTCGTCCCCAGCCACAGCATGCACCTGCTGCAAATCAATCAATCAATCAAAAGTAAAATAAAAATAGGAGAGAAAGAACGGCATATCGAAACCATGGGTGCTGCATTTAGAAATATAATGCATCTAGAAGCACTAGCTGCCTCAAGTTCTGCGCCAAACGCCCCTCTGGTACAAAGAAGAGGACTACTAAAGACCGGTGTGTCTGTCGTGGGAATACTACTCCAGCCTGGGGAAACAAAGACCGCTTCTAAACCAGGAGTTCCCATCCATGCCCGCCGCCGCCACCAGCTGTCTTGTTTAGTTTAGGGCTCTCTCGTCTCTTCTATTCTTCTCTTCCTCCTCCTCCTCTTCAGCCCGCTGGAAACGGCCAACTGCACTTGTCCAGCCATACACTACTAATTAAATAAAAGCCCCTGGGCACCTGCTTCTTCTTCTCTCTGCCTGCATCCTTCCCTCCTTTCTCCTGCCTGCCTGCCTGCCTACCTGCGTGTCTCACTCCTCCCGTCTTAGCTGCCCGCTGTCGCTGCGGCGTTTGAGCTTCTTTCAGGAGTTCGGTTCATTTATGGTCGACCCTCCCGCTGAGACAGAGAGACCGCTGGTGACAGACATTTTTCTATCGTCGTTTTTTCTGGAATCGGCAACTCCTACTCCAACCATTATCTCCCCCCCTTGGTTGGTCCAACTCTTTCCACGCAATCAGTTGCTGGGTACTTTTCGTCTGCTTCTTCTGCTCCGTTGATGAGAGTTCCGTGAGCCTGTGTCTCCTGGAAACCAAGGTTGAGAGTTGAATTCCTATCGACAGCAACCCACGCTCGCGCGCTCCTCCGATGACCGCTTCCGCAAAACTCATGCGTGGCCACCAGCTGGCTCCTCGACCGCGGTCCACTGACGGAGAGCCTGCCTTCTACGGCAGCTATCTCCCGCTGTATCACCCGCAGAGCCACCTGGAGCTTGCGGCTGCCAATAGCGACGGCATGACCAGTGATGCCACTTGCGAGAGCATCGAAACCCCGCCGTCGGTGAGTTGTCTACGGCTCGGATCCTCATGTCCATCGCTGACCATTGCCAGAATCATGGTTCGCCGCCGATGTATTATTCCAATGACGGCGACTGCCCCCGCAGTCATCCAATCCACCGTCCGGTAATCATTCCGCATATCCTGCTGGCGCGCCAACAAGCTGACTCAAGAGCAGTTACAGTCGCTCCAGGCCAGAGGAACCCCGGCGGCTGATGACGGGGTCGTCCCCAGCAGCCTGGAGTCGATCCCGTCGTTGAATTCGTCGCCGCCTAGGAAGGCGGCCGGCAAGAGTGCTTTGAACTCAAAGTCCAGGGTCATCAAAGTCCCCAGAACCAGACGGAGGGCCAAGTCCGACAAGGAACCGAGCCCGGACATCCTGGGCCCGCTCAGCGAAGTGACCAAGCACATGCTGCACATCCCGATTAAGGACATGGAGGCGCTGGTGCATCGGCCGATCACGGAGCGGCGGATGGAGGTAGCCAAGAAGAAGAATGGCAAGGTGTCGCGGCCGATGAACTCGTTTATGCTGTACCGGTCCGCGTACACCGACCGCATCAAGGCGCTCTTCCACCTGAACAACCACCAGGAGGTGTCACGGGCTTCCGGCAAGAGCTGGGGCATGGAGACGCCGCTGGTCCGGACCAAGTACGAGGAGCTGGCCAATATCGAGAAGGAGAACCACTGCCGCGCACACCCGCACTATAAGTTTGCGCCCAAGAAGGAGTCCGAGCCGAAGGGGAAGAGGAGGCGCGACGCGGAGGAGGCCTGTTTCGCCGACTGCGATGATCCCAACTTCGTTCCGGGATCCATCCCGCCGTCCTTCAGGCTCTCAAGGGACTCCGAGGTCGAGAGCAACTTGGACAGCCGCGGCTCGACCCCCTTTGATCACCCGGTGCATGGCATGCCCACCAGCGGCTCAATCTTGTCCTGGCAGACAAGCAACCCCTGCCAGCCCGATGCTGGCATGATGCCCGCGGACGAGCAGCATTACCTCCAGACTTCCGTCCATCCATGCCCCATGGGCTCGCACGTCGAAGACGTGTGCATCCAGCGGGGCTACCCAGACGTGCCGTACACGTCCTCATCCGAGCTGGCCGGGCTGCCGGGCGCCTCGCACTACAATCTCGTCCAGCCGCAGGCGCCCGCGGCCGGCAACGGCGACGGGCAGCTGGACCCTCGGCTGTTGATGCACGGGAGCGAGTCGCCGGTCGGCGCCATCCCGTACCACCACTCAAACTACCCCCCAGTGTGGCACGAGCCCCAGGGAAACAACTCCTATCTTCCCGTGCCCACCTCGGTGCCGCGGAGCCCCGCGCTGTACCCTATGGCGCCGGGCGGCTACCATCCCGGCATGCAGCCGCTCTTGGACCAGCGCGACAGCTTTGAGAGCAGCCATGGCGCTGGGTTCGATGCGCCAGATGGGACGCTGGGTGCTGGCTGGACCTTTGTGCCCCGCGGTATTGACGATGATCTCAAGACTCACGATGACGATGGTTACGAGCTGAATGGCTGTTAGGCTGACGAAGGATGGGTGAGACGGGCGTTCTATTGGCTATTGATGATGAGTTTCTTTTGTTTTCCTGTGTTTTGATGTTGGATAATTATGGCGTTGGTGTTTGCTGCGTTGGTCGAGTTTGAAGGTCGTTTTGTGTGTACAACAGGGATGGATAGACTGGATGTTTTTATGTTGGTGAATGAAGCTCATGATCTGCGATACGATACCGATAAGATAGGATCGATAAGATGGGATTCTTATCAGCCATCCACTGCCAATATGTCCGTGTCCTGCTAGCCTACACCCACCCCATATTCCACCATCACCATGTACGGCGAACTAGGCAACAAACTGGTATTCTCCCACAATTCATCTCATACACCCACCAAC
>RAQS01000428.1:0-14999 GCA_003698115.1 Aspergillus sp. HF37 | reverse complement strand
CAACAGCTTGCTGGCGGGCTGGCGGGATTAAGCAATAACCTCACACTAGCGTAATCACCAGGAAAACAACATGCCATTCGCTCATCTCACCCCTCTGATTACTATACGGAGTCAGTACGTACGGAAGCTTTGAGCCGACGAGTGACGCCTCCAGTCTCCGCTCTTATTTCCTGCCGTCTTCTTTGTTAAGCCCTCGCTGTGTTGGTCGCATTGTGGTGGCCCCGAAACCAAAATCCCCAGGCCCTAAGCCCTTCGGTCGGACCGTCGGGCAATAGCAGGGTATGGCCGTCGCGTCTGGGCGATGAGATGCGTATGGGCACAGAAGCGCCGATTCGATCCATAGTCGGTTTTATCGTTGAATGGAGGCCAGGGTTTGTCACGCACGTGCCGTAGTCTCCCAATCGGGTATAATCCCACACGTGATATCGCGACATCGCGCCACGCCTTTCTTCCTTCAGGCCTCCTCCTAACCATCTTACCGCGACCAGCCCCTCACCATGGGCCAGTAAACTCTCCAATAATGCCTCCTGTTTCTTTATGCAGACAACGCTACCGCCATCAACGACTTCCGACCGCTTAAAACCGTCGGTTAGAGCGAAACACCTGAATCGGTCCCGCCAGCCAGTAACCTCCAAAATGGCTGGCTCCTTCACGAGAAAAGGCTCAACCCCGTCCAAACTCCCATACAGCGCAAGACGACAAAACACTAGCATCCTCAACTTCTTCCATAAGACCGACGCCCCGACTTCGCGACAGCCGAGGATCACGCAGTTTGCGACGGCGACAACGAGGACGGAGGGAAATGGCAGCAGGAATACAAGTGCAGGTGGTAGGAATGTAATCACGGAGACTAGAGGGAGAGGGGCAGATTCCGGTGATGGGAATGGAGGCTTGTTTTTGGAGGATTGGAACGGGGCCGAGCCCGGGAACAGTTTTGCCAACGACGACGACAAGAAAGAGGATGAGATCGATGTGTTCGAACGTGATGAAGAGTTCTTCGGGCTTGATAAAGATGGAGAGCCAGTTGGGAGGCGACGACCTCTGGATGCGAATCCGGACAAGGAAGACGACGAGCCCGGACGGCCATTGACACCGGATCTCGATGAGAACGGGGCCCCGATTAAGCGACGGAAGGTCGATTCATCACTCCCGAGTGGAAGCGAGAGTCAGTCAGTTGCGAGTACTATACCCCCGTCGAAGCAGAGTGGGCCGTTTATCGACGAGTCGGACAGCGAGGGCGAGGACCTTAGTGCGTTTCAAGAGGTCGAGGAGGAGGGTTTTGCTGCCCCTGCGAAAGGAAACTCGGCGACTGTTCATGCCCACGAGAGACGCTCCCCTGTCGATGTTCCACCATTGGTAAGAGAAGCCACGAGCCAAGTCGATGACGATGAATATGCGGGTTTTGACGATGCAGAAGAGCACGAGTTCCGAGAGGAAGAGTTCTTAGAGCCGCTTGTCGATGAAGAGGGTCGGTTGGATAAAGATGACCCGAATAATATTTTGGATACCCCTGACGAAGGGACGAATGGTGTGGATTTTTGTCCTATATGCCAACGAAACTTGTTGGGATTGAATGAGGAGGTAAGATTGACGTGTTTATATATGATCCAGTATTAACTGACTTTAGGAGGTCTCGGTGCATGTCAATAGTTGTCTTGACAGTGCAGCTGGTTCTGTCTCGTCTGAAGAGAAAAAGTCTACAGAGAAAGGGATGGCAGTCCCAGAACGAGCTGCTGTTCCCCGATCAGCTCAGCGCGATCCATACTCTGGCGACGCTCTACGGAAAGCATCTGCATTTTCAAAGTTGATGACCGGCAATGCAGAGGACACAGCATGGGCAGCAGCAGCAGAAAACGAGGTTGCGACACGCGGGAAACAGGCGTATCAGCGAACATGTCCGTTTTACAAAATCATCCAAGGCTTCTCCATCTGTGTCGATGCGTTCCGCTACGGTGCAGTCGAAGGCTGCAATGCATACTTTTTGAGTCATTTCCACAGCGACCACTACGTTGGTCTTACGGCAAAGTGGCACCATGGTCCTATTTATTGTAGCAAGATCACGGGCAATCTCGTCCGCCAGCAGCTCAAGGTCGATCCAAAGTGGATTGTGGATCTGGAGTTCGGGAAAACAACAGAGGTTCCTAATACCGGCGGGGTGAAGGTCACTTTAATTGAGGCCAACCATTGTCCGGGCAGTGCCCTGTTTCTCTTCGAAAGGCCAGCGGGACCTGACGCTTTTTCCAGGGTTCAACGGGTTTTGCACTGTGGCGACTTTAGAGCATCTCCAGCACACGTACAGCATGCTCTACTCCGGCCCGAGACATTTGACCCGGTCACTGGTCAACGCCGATACCAGAAGATCGATGTCTGCTACCTCGACACGACATACCTCAGTCCCAAGTATTCGTTTCCTAGCCAAGACGACGTGGTGCAGGCATGCGTGGACCTCTGTGTCCGTCTGGACCAGGACGACGGGACCGGCCAAGCCCCGTGGGAAAAGGGGAAGGGGAGGAACGGACAAACCGACAACGCGATGAACAGATTTCTCTCCAACGGCACTGGCCGTTCCACAGCCGAGTCGTCACGCCCGCGGGGTCGATTGCTGGTCGTCATCGGGACGTACAGCATTGGGAAGGAGCGGATCTGCCTGGCCATCGCCCGGGCACTGCAGTGCAAGATCTACGCCACGGCAGCGAAGAAACGAGTGTGCGAGTGCCTGGAGAACGCAGAACTGTCGTCGCTCCTCACAGACGATCCCCTGGACGCGCAGGTCCACATGCAGACAATGTTTGAGATCCGCGCGGAAACCCTAACCGACTACCTGAACTCGATGAAGCCGAGCTTCTCTCGGGTAGTCGCGTTCCGTCCTACAGGCTGGACGTACCGGCCGCCGGCAGGGAGGACGGGAGACAACCCAACAGTATCGACGGTGCTGCACTCGGAACAGTGGAAGGCGGGGTTCTCGGCACGCGATCTGGTACCGCAGCGGGGGAGCACGCGGGAGAGCGCGTGCTTTGGGGTGCCGTACAGCGAGCACAGCTCGTTTCAGGAGCTAACCATGTTCTGCTGCGCACTGCGGATAGGACGGACCATACCGACGGTGAACGTGGGGAGCGCAAAGAGCCGGGAGAGGATGAAGTGGTGGATCGAACGGTGGGAGGGCGAGAGGAAGCGGCATGGGGAGTACCGATGGCAATCGAGACAAGGGCCAAGTTAGGGCACAGCGCCCGCTGAGTCAGCTCGGGCTGCGGAGTCGGCAAGTGGCCGGGCGGGCTTGTTCTGATTGGGAATCCCGATGTCTTCTTCCGGCACTCGCTCGACCTCGGGGCTGCTCCTCCTCCCCCGCGACCATAAATTCCCCCGCGCTCGCTGCGGAGGTTCTTCTGCCTTGTCTCTGTCTGCTTGTCTATGCCTGGATGAATCGCTCTTGACTCTCCTGGCTTTGCTGACCTCCTCGTGCTCGATTCCGCCACCCTCCTGCAGTGGGTATTGCATCACTAGTTCGATCCAGGTAATTTGTCGCCGTTGCTGTCATCCCCACTGATCTCCAACGTCTCGCGCATGTACTGACTCGCGTCGCGCGACAGCCGCCATGTTCGCCAATCTCCTCACCCCCTACCTTCTCCTGGCCGTCGTCGCCGCCTACTACTTGGTCCCGTACCTCAAGAAATGGCGGTACACCGACATCCCGTCCCCCGGTCTCGCCGGCTTCACCAACTTCTGGCTGCTCCTGAAGGCCAGGGGCGGTGGTCGCTTCAACGCCGTTCATGACGCGCACAAGAAGTATGGCAAGATGGTCCGCATCGCGCCTAACCATGTCTCGATCGCCGACGACTCCGCTATTCAGGCTATCTACGGCCACGGAAACGGCTTCTTCAAGGCGTATGTTTGAACTGCTGCTGTTTGGCTATAGACTGAGACTAATTGAACAGGGACTTCTATGATGCCTTTGTCTCCATTCGTCGTGGACTCTTCAACACCCGTGACCGTGCAGAGCACTCCCGCAAGCGCAAGACTGTCTCCCACACTTTCTCTGCCAAGTCGATTGGCCAGTTCGAGCAGTACATCCACGGCAACATTGACCTGTTCGTCAAGCAGTGGAACCGGATCTCTGACACCCAGCGCAACCCCAAGACAGGCTTTGCCAGCCTTGATGCTCTCAACTGGTTCAACTTTCTCGCTTTCGACATCATCGGTGACCTGGCCTTCGGTGCTCCTTTCGGCATGCTTGAGAAGGGCAAGGACATCGCCGAGATGCGCAAGTCACCCGATGAGCCCCCCGCATATGTTCCAGCTGTCGAGGTCCTGAACCGTCGTGGCGAAGTGTCCGCTACCTTGGGTTGCTTCCCGGCTCTCATTCCCTTCGCCAAATACATTCCGGATCGCTTCTTCAAGGATGGCCTCGAGGCGGTTGAGAACTTGGCAGGTATTGCGATTGCTCGTGTCAATGAGCGTGTCAAGCCCGAGGCCATGGCCAACAACACCCGTGTCGACCTTCTGTCTCGTCTGATGGAGGGACGCGACGCCAATGGTGCCAATCTCGGCCGCGAGGAACTCACCGCTGAGGCGCTGACCCAGCTCATTGCTGGCTCGGATACCACTTCTAACACCGCCTGCGCGATCACATACTGGGTTCTCAGCACTCCTGGCGTGCTCCCCAAGCTGAACAAGATATTGGATGAATCTATTCCCAAGGATGTCGATGTTCCTACCCATGCCATGGTCAAGGATATTCCCTAGTAAGTCTTCTTGATTACATTCAGTTATACTCGAGACTGACGGCGCAGCTTGCAATGGGTCATCTGGGAAACCATGCGTATCCACAGCACCTCTGCCATGGGCCTCCCCCGCGAGGTTCCTCCCACCCAGCAAAACATCGAGATTGCAGGCCACACCTTCCAGCCTGGCGACGTAGTCTCCGTGCCGAGCTACACCATCCACCGCTCGCCGGAGATCTGGGGACCGGACGCGGAGCAGTTCGTGCCCGAGCGTTGGGATCCCGCCCGCCTCACCGCGCGCCAGAAGGGCTCGTTCATCCCCTTCAGCACCGGGCCCCGCGCGTGTGTCGGGCGCAACATTGCAGAGATGGAGCTCCTTGTCATCGTCGGCACTGCCTTCCGTCTCTTCGACTACGAACTGCAGCAGAAGGGCCCGATGGACACCCGCGAGGGATTCCTGCGGAAGCCGATGGGCCTGAATATTGGCATTAAGAGACGGACTGTCGCATAGGATGGGGTTTGGGGATGTTTGATTGCATTTGGTCTTTCCTCTTTTTGCATGCATATGGAAAATTCGCTCGGTGGGCTGATACGATGTCTGGACGAATTTCGTTGTCTTGCCCTGCCCTGGGCTGTATTGTGGTCTATCCATCGTTGTACATACATATGAATCGATCTATGACATACTCAAGTGCCGGGCTGTATGGTTGGTAATGCCGCGTGTCGGCAGTGATCGGTTAACAAGTACCGAGTGTCCCAGACACGGCTTCTTATTGCAGTTTCCAAGGCGGTTAAGATCTAAATTTTCTTCGAATCTCTACTATGAGTGGAATACTCGAATCAGCGCCATGTAGTACTTGAATGCACTTGAGCTGCTGCCGGTCCTGTTGCGGCCCGACTCCCGGTGTCGGCATGCCGGTTCGGCTCCGGACTATGTAATCCTGCCTCTTCTACAAACGAGAATGATCCCCTGGCTAGTTTCATTATTATGCCATTCCACTGACCATGCAAACCCTCAAGTGACTCGACAGAGGCTGGCCTGGCCTCTATTGGTCTGTCGCCTTGCCCACTCCATCCCCGGGCAATAGTACCCTCCAAACCAGCAGAATGAAAAACACAACCCATCTTACATCGATGAAAATTTGCAACTAACCCCAAACCCAAATTACAGCGTCTGAACCATCCTCGTCCCCTTTGGTCCATGTCCATCTCCGACGCTATCCGCCCGTTACTCGAACTCGTTGACCCCAACCCGGCCCAGTGACAGACACGACAACCGTTGGACATCCCGATCGGGTTGGAGCTCGGAAACGGGAGGCTGCAGTCGGCGCTAGAATGCTGCTTGCGTTCTAGACGATCCTGGCTTCCTTTGATTGATTGCAACGTTAGAAGGCCTCGAGTCGAAAGACTCGATCTGCAGGTTCCCAGTGCATGACACAAATTGCCATCCCGAATGCCGAGGACGAGATACAACACTGTTCCAGGTGTTTGGGCTGCGAGATTCGAGTGCCGGCTGGAGGAATGAATTCTCTACGCTGTGTAGCTCTCCACGAGTGCTACTTCGCCGCTGCAACGTAAACAGTGGCTGCACTGTGTAGCCAACACACAGTATCCATGAAGCGCGGACCGAGGCATTTTGCTCGAGAAACAGCCTCTTCGGGCAGATTTGGCTTCCTAGGGATTTGCGTCGACCATTCTGGGTCGTGGCGTGGCGTTGTGTCCATGTTGCCCTGGTGTTTCACGGGCCGTTGCGTGTCTGGGTTGCCTGCCGCTGGGAACGAAACCTCCCATGGGTGCGGGTTTGCTGGATGAGAGTAGCCGTGGAATGGGTTGCCTTCTGGAACCTTCGCCTGATATGGATGAGTAGAGGTATGTGACGGTAGCCATACTGAGACCGATGCAAATGGTATGGATATTGCACTCTGCTAGATAGAACAAACTGCATCACTCTCCTGCTCCCTGACAGCTCAACAATTCCCAGAATCTGCAAAAGAAGCGCAGTCCATACTCACGATCCTCCATCCTCGCCTCCATGGCAAATGACATCACCAACCCAACCCAGCCCTACCTACATATATAGATTCCCAGCAATCGCGCACCCACACCCACACCCACACCCCCACGCAAAAAGCCCACCATGAGTTTCGACATACCCAGCATCGACGAGCTCAAGCGCACCGCTGAAGTCGGCCAGCGCATCACCCCGGAAGATGTGTCCGTGATCTCCCAGGCCGAGAGCGAGATGACCGGGTCTGGGCCGGTCCACGGCGGGCCTGCAGGTTAGTACTACTAGATGCCGGAAGCAGTCTACAAGGTTTTCCGATACATGTATATGTAACTTGTTTGATAGCAATGGCGCAGAGCCTGGCGATGCGCCAAATGAACTTCGACACCAAGCTCGATGAGATCTCGCGCAAACCGCAGAGCCATATCACCCAGGAAGACGCGCGGGAGATTCAAGCCACGGAGGTATTGCATTCGCATCATCTCGGCATTTGAGCTTGTGTGTGATGCGTTCTAACGAGCCAAGGGACGAGCGTTCAATAAACCCCCCGGCGTCGGATCCGTTGCGGCCCAGGTGCGCTCCATCGCGAATAGGAATGAGGCGCTCGGCCTCCCGCCCGTCGCAATCGATGCGCCGGGTTTCATCACCAAGGATGACGCGAGCGAGGTGCAGAAGGCCGAGTCGTCGATTTATGGGGGACAGAATCCTAGTGGGGGGATGGCGGCTCAGATGCAGGTGAGTGAGTGAGTGAGTGGAAGATAGAGCTAATGAGGTACAGAGTGCGGCGGATAAGCATGATGATGCGAGGAGGAAGAGCAGTATATAAAAGGAGATTTTGTAGAGTGTATCCTAGAGCGAATATGAGCCTGCCGAGTTGGATGGCATCCACACGTTCTTGAATAAGCAAGCAAACGCCTACATAGCCATTCTAGCTAAATCATAGCATCGGCCTCAGCTCTCTTCTCAGCACTCTTCCATGTTAGGCATTCCCACCACTTCAGCCAAGGCAGTCACCGGAGGACGCAAGTGTTGTCACAGACCTTGACATGGCCCCATACCATCGGACGATGGACGATCGCTGGGAGGATAATGCTGTTAACTATCCTGGGAGTGATGCAAACTACTCCCCTTGACAAAAACAGCGGCAACAGCAGCGACGACGCCGAATCCGGCAGACGCGGCGAAAGAGAGTCTTATACCCTCGTAGTACACCTGCCGCGCAGCCATCTGGACGTCCGGCGGGAAGGAGTAGATCGCAGACACTAAATGCCTGATATCTTCAACCACCTGCGGCATCATCGCGATCTGATCAGCTGCTGTTCACGAGCACACGAGGCAACAGGGAAGGTGTGGTTACTTTCCATTTATCTGGTATCCCAGGCAGTGCCCCTGGCAAGCCTGATTTCAATGTACTCTGCACGATCGCCGATGTGATTGCAACGCCCCAGACGGTGCCGAGCGAGCGGATTAAGTAGACGGTGGATGCCGAAACCGCATGGTCTGAGAGTATTAGCAGGGTATGGCTTCTCGAGAGACGTCCGGAAATGACTCCACAAACCTGCATGACCGAAAGCCGCGAGAAAAGTGAAAAGGATGCCCGGATAGACAATCCCCTGGCCGAGACTTGCCGGAATCACGTACGCAAAGTACTTCCACGGGGCGTCGTCGAAGCGCAGAAGCATCACCAGAAGATTCCCGACGAACATGAGCAAGGATCCAAATCTGACTAGGTATGCTAGATAACCCCAGCGGGACATGATGATGCCAGAGATCAGCCCTCCGACAGGGGCCGCCAGCGACGGGATGACCAGTCTCGCTCCGGCCTGCGAGGGAGAATCCAACAGGACGACCTGGAAGAAGAGCGGCAGCATAAAAAGAAACTACTGCGGTCAGCGCATGTCATTTGTTTTTGTGTGTTCCAGAGGCCTTACCGCATATGCTGCCATCCCGACACAAACATTCGCGATCTGAGTAGCAACTGGCAAGCACCCACGCAGCATTCGCAGCGGGATCACTGGAACTGCCGATGTCGTCGCTCCCACTACCAGAAATCCCCCTAGGAGAACGACGCTGGCTACCAGCGAGCCAATCACCCAGAAATCGTCCCATGGGAGTTCATTTCCGCCCAGGCTCAGCCCGACCAGCTGGAGGGACAGACCTGACACGAGAAGCAGGGTACCGAAAAGATCAACCTGATCCCACACGCTTCGGAGGCCTGGCGTGAACTTGGGAAGTCCAGCAAGGGCCGTCGGATTGCGGATCACCAGGTGTCCGACCACCAGCGCCAGAATGGAAACGGGAACCTGGAGCAGAAAACACCAGCGCCATCCAATCGAGTCGGCAATGGAGCCCCCGAGCGACGCGCCGCATATAGACCCAAAGCCATGGAGGACGTTCTGCGCTGCTTGGTACATGCCTCGCTCCCTAAATGGGATCATGTCCGAGTTGATAATCGTGGCTGCCCGATATTAGGTACCATACGCTGTCTTCAAAACGTCCATACCCATTGTCATCAGCCCTCCTCCGCCAAGTCCAGTCAAAGCCCGCATAAAATTCAGCAGGAAAATGTTCTGGGCGATTGCACAGCCCAAGCATCCGAGCATGAACGCCAGGGTCGACGTGAAGAAGCACACCCGCCTGCCAAACAGATCGGAAAATCGCCCGTACAGCGGCTGAAAGGCCGTGCTTGTGATCAGGTACGACGTTGTCAGCCAGGACGCCGTATTCGCGGCCCTGAATTCAGATCCGATGACCGCATACGTCGAGGCTGTCACCGTGCCGTCGAAGCCAGAGAGGAACACATTCGCGAAGATTGCTGTTGAGAAGTCAATCGGTCTTCCGGCAACGAGGCTTTGCTACAAACCAATCTCGATCCAGATGAATCCGCTTGGGGCCTTCCATTGTTCCCGCTGCGATGCCCGCTGGAGAAGCGGCTGCCGCGACCCGTAGTCAGTCATGGTGGCCTGAATTCGCTTCGGAAGAATATGTAAAGCTGTCAGTTGCTTATATTGTCAAGCACGAACCCATGTTTCGGGTTTAGGGAAATATCGCCTTCAAAGCACCCCTTAGCACGTTATCACAACCTAGGATGGTGCAAACTGGCCGTCATGTCACATCGACAAGGATCAACAGAGAGTGGAGGAGGCTAGAGATATCGCGAGAATGGAGATGGATTTGCTCATCGGCCTCGAGTGATAGCAAGGTTGTTATATCTCTCACTGTCCTCCTCCCTTCGGAACTACACCGAACAAGAACTGCATACTCATCCAAGGTAAATGTACCCTCCATAGCCGAGCATATACGCAGTATGAGTCGAGCAGAAGCTGATCAATGGGTTTCTGTCAGCGATAGTGACCATCATGAAAGGCATCTGGGCGTTGTGCACCAGCGCCGCTTTGCTCCAGCTCACATCGGCCGACTGGCAATTTAAATCGCGACCAGACCTGGCGCCGCCGCGTCTGAATATCACGATCCCGGCAGCCCCTGACGTCGAAAAGGGCTACCTTTTTGTGGCTCCGTTCGCCGGGTTTCCTGACACGGCGGGCGAGACGCATGGCCCACGACAGGCTGCTCCGTACATTTTCCGCGATGACGGAGAACTGGTCTGGTCCGGGTGCGGCTACTATTCGATCTGGGCGACAAACTTCCAGAAGGCGCGCTGGAAGGGGCAGGATGTGCTTTTCTGCTTTGAAGGCGACCATAATGCCGGATACGGCCACGGCCACGGCCACACGACCATCATGGACCAGCATTATGAGACCATCCGCGAGCTTCGCGCGGGAAACCATAAGCTCACCGACAAGCACGAGTTCCATGTCATCAATCAGGAGACGGCGCTCATACAGATCTACCAGCCTGTTCCTAAGGACCTCACCCGATGGGGTGCCAGTCCGGAACAGCAATGGGTTGTAGACGCCGTCTTTCAAGGTACGTGCTACCAGCGGATGAAAGAAGACATCTAACATGCGACAGAGCTCGACATTGCAACTGGCAAGCTGCTCTTTGAATGGTCCAGCTTGGAACATGTGTCTCCTGATGGTAAGCTCGGGGATCCCCAATCGTTATCGAAACACGCGAAGATAGTTGACCATGAGTAGAGGCGATACTGCCAATCAATCCAGGCCAGGCCGGCTCTGGGTACAGCTCGTCGGATGCCTGGGACTATTTCCACATCAATTCCGTCGACAAGGACTCGGCGGGCAACTACTTGATCTCTGCTCGCGATGCCTGCGCAATGCACAAGATCAACGGCACGACGGGCGAGATTATCTGGCGTCTCGGGGGCGTCAAGTCCGACTTTGAACTTGGCGACAATGCCGGCTTCTGTTTCCAGCACCACGCTCGCTTTGTTTCCCAGAGCGACGATGGCGAAGAAGTAATCTCCCTATACGACAACTCTGCCCATGGCACTGAAGACGGCCGTGGCCGCGAGATCCACACTCATCCGTTCTCGCAAGGCAAGGTCATCAAGCTGAGCACCGCGTCGTGGAAGGCGACCGTCGTGAGCGCATTCCAGCCTCCAGACGGCCTCCTCTCCAAGTCCCAGGGCAGCACGCAGCTCCTACCCAACGGCAACGCCCTTGTCAACGGGGGATCCGAGGGCGCGCTGACGGAGTTCCGTACTGACGGCACGCCCATCTTTCACGCATACATGGACTCCGGCTTCCTCGGCCTCGGCGTGGAGAACTACCGTGGCTTCCGGTACAACTGGACCGGGATTCCCAACGAGACGCCCGCGCTCGTGTTTCTCCGGAACGATCACGGAACAACCGCCTATGTCTCTTGGAAAGGCGACACCGAAACACATACCTGGCGGTTCTACTCCGTCCCGGACGAGTTCGGGTCTCGAGAGTATCTCGGCGAGGCGAAGCGGGTGGGTTTCGAGACTTCTTTCTTCGTTAAGGGCGGCTTCGTTGGCGCTGTTTCGGCCAGTGCCATTTCCGCCAGCGGCCGTATTCTCGCCTCGACTGGGACTGCTAAGCTCCAGAATGAGGTGTTGCCCCCTTCATCGTCTCTCTCGATGGGAACAGGTGCCGATGGCAAACACCAGGCGGTGATGGGCTCGGGGAGCCGGTGGGAAGAACATATGATCTTGAAAGTTGACCGCACTGGGTCGTGGACAAAGTGACTTTGTCGTCCTCGTTGTGTGGCTGCCAGGGTGACTTCTAGTCCTGCTTTTATCGTGTAACCCGGTCAAACTTATCTTATAATCGATCCATAGTGTTGATTTGGGCGTTTCATCCAAAGTCTCTCGTAAACCCGTCAATCGAAGACGACTGCCACATAAGTATAACAAGCTGAGGTTCGCAATGGAAACGAGCCAATACTCAGTGTGTTTATGGAGGATAGGCACTGTTCATAACCTGTAGACTTCCTCGCGTTGCCCCTGTTTCAACCGCGATGAAGGGAGAAGTCGAGATGTCAGCCCTGATAAGACGCCGATGGGAATGAGAATTCGCCGGAGACGCGCAAGACGATGTGTATCCATTGCTTTTAGCCAAATTTTTGTCAAGCAGATGATGAATGTCTATTGTGTATCAAGTAGTATAAAGCACCACAAGGGAGTGTTGAATCACCAAGGGCTTGCCTGAATAACCTCATCCGCCACTAATCCAACCATCGCCGCGTACCCTGGCACAATGTATACATACCCTTTCGCAGCTAAACCAGGGCGCCATCTGACAGCAATCCAAAGTTGGAATCCGCGCGCAGCCGCCTCATCGAAACGGCCTAAAGCTGAAACTCCCACCGGAGATCCTCATCGCCCTGGAAATCTTCTGCATCACCAATTTCAGTCAAAAGTCCTAAGCCGAGCCTTTCTCGCTCAGCCGCCTTGCGATCATTCGCTCTCTTCAACACTACCCACTGAATACTCACCACCACCATGTTGGCAACCAGGTATCCCAGGGCGAACCCATGGCCTAGGAAGTAGCGCGGACTCGTCTCTGTACGATATAACTGCGTTCCGATAATCGCGCCCATATTTCCAATAGTGATTTGCAGCCCGGTAGCTGCTGCGCGTTTTGTTTGGCCGGAGACGTTATTCGCCGGCCAGGACAGGACGATGGCTGCACCGGGGTAGATCCCTGCGGCGGCGAAAATTGTGCCGACGTAGGATATCCACGGCCGCTTCTGGGAAAGAAGGATTATATAGCCTATGATGCCCACGGCCGATGAGCCGACGATAAACACCGCACGGCGATGGAGGCGTTCGGACAGGATGGCGGTGACAATCATAAGAACGAAGGCTACAGCGTACACGGGTACAGTCAGTAACTGTGCCTCTGCGCTGCTGTAGCCCATGCTCCTAATAATGGTGGGCTGAGAATTCCTTAGCAATCTCCGGTTGTTGGCAGTCCGATTTGGTCACTCACGAGGAAAAGAGATAGTGTATAGAGCGGAAGAGACAGGGTATGGTAGCCCAGCCCGTACAGCAAAACTTTAGGGTCGCGGAACGCGCTTAAAACCTTTGTCCAGGAGAATTTCTCGTCCAGCGTCGAATCATTGTCATTTTTCAGCCGGAACTGGACAAATTTGCGCTCTTCGGTGGACAAGAATTCCGCCGTAGACGGGTAGTTGTAAACAGCAAAGTAAGCCGCAAGACTAACGACTACCGTCAGAAGGCCTTCCTGTAGGCACAGTTGATGTCAGCAAAACTGAGCGAGTCGCATTGGCAGCTACTTGCATAGGACTGGATGTCCTACCAAAATGAAGATCCATCGCCAGCCATTGTAGCCACCGACGCCACGCATGTGTGCAATGCCCTATCCCAGTCAGCCCAAAATACAGATCAACGCTCAGCAGAATCAATAACAAGCACTCACCCAAGCGAGAACACCCCCAAAAGCGCCGGCCAGAGAGGCGGCGCTGAAAAACAAAGCCACACGATAGTGCTGCTCGTTTCGTTTATACCACATTGATAGGTAAAACACAACTCCTGGGAATAGGCCGCCCTCTGCTAATCCAAGGAAGAAGCGCGACGCCAGAAAGCCCGAATAGTTTTCAACAACCCCTGACAGCGTGGCAATCGCGCCCCAGACAAACGTTATAGTGGGTAGCCAAATACGTGGGCTGGTCCTCTTGAGAATTACGTTCCAAGGAACCTCAAACACCACGTAGCCGACGAAGAATACCGTCAAGCCGGTGAGGTATTCGTTTCCAGCTAGATCAACAGGTATAAGTTGCCTATCTCTAAGGGCCTTCGCGAGGTTAGGAGCGACGCACTCATGTGGACGTCATCGAGGAGGCCCTCGATACGCGCATTCCCAACTACACATCACAGGAAATTCAGCACAGCCCTCAACGTAGGACATGGGTAAAACAAACTGTTGCTTCGATCCAGGAAGCTCAGAAGATAGAGGATGGTGACCGGCGGTAGCAGTCTCAAATCCAATTTCCGAAGGAGTGCGCATTCATTGATATTGACAAGGCCCTCATCAAGACTGCTGGAACCAGGGGAAGCAGTTTGGTACTCCTTGCCGCTTGGGTCGAGTGCAAGCTCCTTTTCGGCCATTATTGTAGAAAGCGGGGATGCTGGTCTCGGGTGAAAAGAAGGCTGAGATCCGGCTAGAGCACGGAGCAAAGTCGAGAAAGTAGGGCAGAATGTGCGATATAAGTAGCCTCTACAAACAACGTCCTGCAGAAGGAGAAGACGCGTAAAGGCGGGCCATATCTCGACGAAGAAGAGCAGGCACAGCTGGTAATCATCACCCAGAATGGCATCATCCAGACCGTATAAGCTCTTCACTGGGCGAAACATTGTCGCGATCCCACTATCATCGTCCCTGGCCGTGGGGTAAGTGTCACGATAGATTCACCGTAGAGGCATATGGCGTGATTGTCGGATTGATACGCCATCACGCAAGCAATACGATGGCGGCAACACGGATCAACATGCAAGGAATACAGGATTCAGGCCACGGAAATATAGCTCGATAAGACATAATTCGCTTATCTGGAAGACGACACCATGGCTTGTCTGGGGAAGTCGGATTCCCACCTAGGGACTGACCAGCAAACGCAGAGCAGAGAACATTACGCCGACAGTGTAGGCATATAGCTCATCCACAACACTGACGAGAGTTGCTTCGAATCCAGGCGCATATACACCGGGTTTCGTAATATTGTGCCGGCAATGTAGTATTAGTCGGGGTCATCGGCGAATCGGTAATGACAGGTGGGGTATGGAAGTCAAGCCAATTTTGCCGTTAAGGGTATTGAGTGACGGCCATTAGACGATTGGAAGGAGGGAGACACAGAGAGAGAGAGAGAGAGAG
>RAQS01000427.1:0-15026 GCA_003698115.1 Aspergillus sp. HF37 | reverse complement strand
GGGTGACAGTTAGTAGCTTATCTTACTGTGGGCGATGGAACCTGATGTACGCAAATCATGTGAGACCTTAGACAATGGTGAGTGAAGATGGTAATTAGGGATATAGAATTAGAGCTTGACTAAGTAGTTAAAATAACGTGGAAATTTGCTTGTATCTATCGCACTTCGAAATGAAAGAATCTCCATTGCCGAAGAATAGCGAATCTGGTTGCTAGAAGACCGGTTTGCGGATTAATGTCGCTTGGATAGACCTCGAGTCAACGTCTGATTTCTAAGACGAACCGCGAAGGGTCTCGGGCGACAATTAGATAGTATTGTAATGATAGATAGCCGGGAGGAGCGTGATTAAGTTCTTATAGAGAACTAATCTGCTTTCTTGTTGAGATTCGTACACTAGAATATCTATATAGCACCGGAACTTCTCCAGGGATATTGCTCGGAGAATAATCTTGCTACCTCGGGCTACGACCGGCTCTCGTTTTTTCTTAGCTTTAGTAGAAGGTCTACCTCTTTTATAGACTATAGCATACCCTTCCTCGAGCTTCCTTGGGCCTCCGCATAGTAAGGCCGACTCTTTCGGATCTCGTGAACAAGACTCGAGCGGCTAGTCTCTCGCGTATGTCCATCTTCACGTGTTATTAGCGGTAGTTCGGGCATATAACGTGGTAGAGCGCCTTTAAATAGCTACGAGAGGAATTGCAGACGTTCGTCGAGTGGTAGAGACATAAAGAGAGAGCGAAGCGCGGAGAAGGAATGTTTCCTTAACGGTAACGTAGGGGGGAGTCGACGCCGTTTGCGAGCTTATCCGTCTAACTACGCCTTTCGCTTAGAGCTTTTGGGCTATTCACCGACGTGAAGGTTCTCATAGACACTATTGACGTGTAATGTGTGGGGATCGGTATTGTGTTAGTCGCGGTTCAGTTATCGACGATCATAGGTATGAGGGTCGTCACTTATCTAAGTATTACTATGCTGGCCGCTAGCGCTTTCACTAACATTATTACGGTTAGATGGGCTGTGGAGAACGGGTGGAGGTTTAGGATATAGAGAGACCGTCTCCGAGTTGATGACGCTATCAACTTGTGGGATAGGTTCCTGGAGGTCGTTACCTTCCTAAGGCCGGTCGTCGGCAAGGATTACCGGGTCGATGGGAATTTCGTCCTGTGCACCTGGCAGTCTGAAGAACTCTTCTAAACTATCGTCCGAGCTAGATAGACCGGGAGATGACAGACTATCCGTCGCAAAATTTCCCCGAAAGGAGGGTGGCGCGGTTAGAATACTAGTGTCGTCTTGAAGGTTATCGCGGGGAATTAGATCTGGATCTGAGCTATAACGTGCTAAATCGCGTAGTGGCGCTGCGCCGTGCTTCGGATTCTTAGAATGCGCATTCGGCTATGGTATAGATTTTTGCTATAGTCGAAACTAGGGGCTTAGAGGTGTACTTAGCTAATGCACGCAAACTTCGGCCGGTGGCCGCGCAGGAAGGTAATACTCGGGAAGTAGCAAAGTGCTTGGACGGGAGGGATAACATGACTTAGGCAGAGGGAGGTTTTGGGTTCTTAGGGAGTATGGATTAAGTGATTTATGTGGTGAAAACGGTTTCCTATAAGGGGGAGCCCAAGGCTTGAAGTTATTCATATGAAAAGTGGGAATCATATTATATTATAGGAAATGGAAATATTTTTAGCGTATACTGTGATAGACAAGTGATTAGAAAGAGGAAAGGGGAAGAGTAGGGAAGCTAAAGAGGATAGTGCGGGTTACGGGAGAATCGACTTGGAAAGCTGCAACTTTTGTGGGTTCTGTTACCCTCCTTATAGTAAATCCACCATTCCACCCTTCTTCTCGGCAGACGGGACGAGGCGGATTTCTCTCGTCCTCTAAATTTCGTTTAAGTCTGCTAACGTGTCTAATTCTATCCACGAGTGATGCCTAGAGGCTAAGACCGTCGCTTCCGCTAATCGCATCTGGAAATTGCAACTCCAAGCCTCGCATATATGTCAAGTACGCCGAAATAGAAACGATGCGGCAATTTCGCTATTGGCTAGTAAATAACGCAAGGAATCAAAGGAATACGTCTAGGTAGGGTCGAGAGACAACCGTTAGGGGGAGCGGAGAGGCATAACCCGGTTTATTTAGGCGTCACGGACACACTACATAGTAGCTAAATATCCCTCTAGGAAGTTGCCATTCCCATATAGAGCCCGGCCGACGAAGCGATTATGAGAATTAAGATAAGAGACTACAGCAGGACAACTAAGGATCTAAGAGTACTCGAGGGGAAGCCTAAATAGATAACATAGCCGGAAGCATCAGCTCAAAAATCAAAAAGTCGCCGATCAGCTAGCGGATGACGCATTAAAGCGCCGTATAACTACAATAGTTAGTAGCAGCACGGCATTAGGAGGTGAAGTGGAGAGATTATAAACTAATAGAGCGACGGTAACAAGGTCTTAAAGTCTTAATCGTCCGGATAACCTGTCGGCGACTCCGTAGCTAAAGCGAGCGAAAGGAGGGGAATAGACGGCGCTATACTAGATAGGGCGATAATCGGGTAACGCGGCATCTTAGGGAAGGGGGCAATGCACTAGGTAAAGCAGACGGGAAAGAGAAAATAGGAAGAGAAAGTGCGTGGTCGTTCGAGGGAGAGAGGTCGGGTTTATATAGATATAGCGGATGTGGTGAGGCGGCCGGAGTTAGCAGCTAAGGCGGTAAGGAGGGCGAGACTATCCCGGAAGTAGTAAGCTCTATACCCCAAGGGGTAATGGGACGCCTGTAGGCAGCAGGCGGTGGCGAGCGGCAGAAGGACGGTTCAATGGGAGCCGTTTCTAGCGCCCCGCTAACCGTCACAACAGATACTACTAGCTATTATTCTATATTATCCCCTTATATTCCTTATATAGTCTACCTAGTATATCCTTACATTCTATTCTCTCTCGCTCTTTGCGAGACTATCCGTTCCTAGGTTAAGGTAGTAGCAATTATTAGCTTTATATCCTTTCCGGTCACAGTAGCCGCATCGTCCGTCCTTAGATTTAAAGCTTTTCAACTTCCGGAGGTGGGCCTAGATGTCCACATTCCTTGGTGGTTAGTGTCGACGAGATCTCTAGTAGGTGGACTGGTTCTGCTAATTTCCGAATCTTGGCCTGTTAGGCCCGGATGCTATCATGGCATGGCTTACTTCGATAATTGTGGCCCTATCCTTGATTTCTTTGCAAATCTGTAGGAAATCTGCCAATTTGACTGTCTTGGGGGTTAATGCATCAAAGGTGTTGGTCTTAACTTCGATAAATTCCTTCATTTCCTACTTGACGCCATCGAGGACCATTAATATGAATTGATATGGGGTCAATAGCATGTCTAGGCTGCTGCTATACTCGACCTTTTAGTGGAAGGCGTTAATGTATTAGTCGATTATCCTAAAGTTCTTCCTCCTCATCTGTATGAGGGAGTAGAATGCGTATTGGACTATAGAGGACCTACACCGCCCAGGGGTAGGTCCGATGGTGCGAGTACTACCGTACAACAGATCCTATTCCTTCACACTGCTTACCATTCTTCTTTCTCGCCCACACGGAGCTAATATCTTTCATTACCGCCGAAAAGACAGTGGCTCTTAAGTCACTAGCGCCTAATCTTGTGTCTTTCGCTGTTCTCTCTCTGTGTCAATCATGCCCGAGTCCGATTGCTACTGCTTTTTGTGTGGCGGGCCTCTTGTGCCCTGCAGTGTCGGTTCTTCCTCCTCGGGCCACTTAAATAACCGTCGCAGGATGGTCGAGAGGAAGCTTCGCGCAATAGAGGCAGGCCAAAGTTTCGACTCGTTTTCGAGCGGTTCGGACCACGACTGGGACGCCTACTCGGATGACGAAGAAGAAGTTTACTTTCAAGATGAACGGCGCAGCTATGACCCTGAAATCGCCACCGTCGAAAGAACCGATTGGCTCGTACAGGTCCAGGTCCTTGGCCTAAACCCGCAGGCATCTGGAGACACGAAGTCCGTATCACTCCTGGTAAAACAAGAGGCAAGAAGCTTACTTTATCTAGGGCTTTCATATCCGGACGAGCAAGCTACGATGATTCCGTAAGTCCGATAAACCCCACTGGTGTTTTGTTTAGTTGATCTGATATGCGCCTAGGGTCGAATTTTTGTTGAGAAGGGCGTAGGTAAGTGAGCATAATCGCTCAATTAGTCCCCAATAGACTGACCTGCGCTTAAGATCCGAACCAGCCTTCCGTAGACGAGAAACCATACTTTGACTGGTAAGCTGTGTACTATAGGGAAATCGGCGTCGGTGTCTCCGCTAATATTACTTAGCTACGTTGAATCTAATGACAACGAAGTCGTATTCCCCTTCCATACTCGCTGTATGGTTGTTCTCGAGGAAGCATTCCAATGGACTTGTGCCCGCTCTTGGGGCACTAAGGAGAGGTAAGTCACGGAACGTAACGTGTTACTATTCACATGCTTACACGTCGAAGGTCCGTACCCTGGGCACAATCTATCCCGAATACCACTAATCAGCACAGTGTGGCTAGACTCAATTTAGATGCACTCTACAATGCTGCTTTGCAAGTGGCAGGTACAGCAGTACTAAAATTGGACTATGGTGGTATCTCCGGGCTTGACCAGTGCTGGGAATCAATCCCGGGAGAGGAGGTAGGGGCTGTTTGCTAATAACTACCAGGAGGCTGCTAATTAGTGATAGTTCTCCGTCATCGACCCTCTAGAATTCTCCCTCGATACTCTTAACTTTGACTTCAGACCTACCGCCGAGCAAGAGGTCCTCCCCTTCCGAACAAGGGCGTCAGCCGATCCGTTCCAGAAACTTCCTAACGAAATCTTACATGCTATCTGCCGCTATCTGCCTGGAGACGACTTGCGAGCTTTCTTGACAGCATCTGTCACGGCGTACTACGCTACGCTTGGTCCGATATTCTGGAGGTCCCTTTTCGCATCTCGCATGCCCTGGGCTTGGGAGCTGCGGAAGGATATTTCCCAGCAAAATGCTACGATGGAGTCCAAAATCGACTACAAGAGACTCTATTTATATCTTGATAGAAACACAGCCGTGCGGTTCGGAATGACGACATCGATGAGCGGATGGATGGGTATAACGAACCGCAGAAGAATCTGGGACGTCTGTCTCCAGCTTCTGCGGCAGTATCGCAAAGTCCGTTTCGAAACGTAGAAGGACTTTGCTAATTACACTGGACTGGATCCTCAACCGCCGCCATCGGTAGGGTGGTCGTCAAGGAGATTAGTGGGTATAACGGTGGATTTGGGCTGTGGCAGCGTTTGCCAGATGTTTCTGGTAAGAAGGCTTCTTTGTTTCTTAGGGCTCTTAGCATTTGATGGGTTTGCAGGCGTACTAGCTATTTAGATAACTATAGCGTCTCTCTCTACTGTATGCCTACGATGGCAGGAGCTGGGAACTTTTGCTGTTAACGTGAAATTTAGTATCTCACTGGTGATTGTTTCTGAAGCCGTCTATCCTGACTCTTGTCTGTTAGCAGTGAATGGGAAACCACGTTGTAAAATCTCAGGAGAATTAGAAAGAGGGAAGAGGAAGAGGGTAATCCTATTCCCCTTCCTAATTGCTCTGCGCCGTAGTGGCCTATCTTTTCCACTACCACAGACATTTTCCCCTGTAGCTAATGCATGCTGGCTTAGTTAGTGCCTACACTAAATAGACGTTGCGGGTATCATAGAATGAAAGGGTGATGGTTAGAGTGAGTTAGGGTAAGCATAGTGCTTAAGGGTGCGCGAATCACCTTAGGCGGGTGATCGCATCACCTAACTCACCCAGCTCACCCCGCTAAACCGGGTGAGGCAGGAGTGAGCTGCTCGTAAATTTTTGTTCGTTAGAAGTACCTACCTACCTCCCTGTCCCTTGATTGAGCGGCTGCCCTAATTCCAAATGTCTCAACGCCAACGCCAACGCCACTTACCCGTAGGATTTCCATGCGTCGCGCAATGCATGTTAATTGGCTCTGTTTCTGGGTCGTTGTCCTGTACTGTAACAGTCCGCTCTGTCTGGTTGGAGGATGGATTCGACTGCGGTGACCGAGTGACTGGCTGGGTAACAGTGCTACTTGGTAGCTATCTTAGTAGCTAGAGTACGCAGGAGTGCACGTAGTCTGATGCACGACCCCGTCCCGTCCCCCGAATCCCACGAGTACATGTACTGCATACAGAACACGTAGTTCCTCTGCATATGGCTGCACATGTTGCAGACTAAAACAACAGGGAAGCAGTGGGAAGCATGGGTATCCCTGCCTCGCACCCTTGGTTCAGGCTGCTTTTTAACTTCCGAGAAGAATTGTTGACTGGGCTGGCTGGCAACGGATAGGGACATGGGTTGTATGACAGGAAGAGGCTTGCAGATTTCGGACTTCCTAGAATCTTCGAATGTGTCGCATGCTCGAAGGTCGTGCAAGAAGACCTTCTCTTTTCTTTTTGAGGTGTGCAGCATGGAAGAGAGGCTATTGAAGAGTCGCATAGCCCCACGCTATCGTGTAAAGTATCAACACTGCACCGCGCCATGCTGCTAGCTGTGTCAGGCTCATCGTAGTGGTCTTTTCCAAGGCCTATTGTGTGCCGTATACCACGAGCGAGTAACACCCTTCGCGTGGTTGGAAGACACGCCCATCCCGTTTCTTTTGATACCTGCCGGATACCTGCACACAATGCATTGTTGTTTCAGCTACACGCGTAGCCACAGGTTAGCCTGCACCATCACGGCCTTTTTCATAGTCCTAACCACCGGTTTAGCCCCAGACCAAACAGGAACGGGCCATTCGACTCCACAACCCGTGCGAGGGCCAAAGGTACCGATTGATTTGGTTTTGCTTCGTATATGCTGCCGTGTCTTCGGTCTGTTTGCGGAAATTAAGGAGGGTCTGGGTGCATCAAATCGGTTGGCTCTATCGGCCCCGAGAGAAACGTTCTCTGCTCCGTCCGTAGCCCAGCTCTGTTCAGCTCAGCCGTGATGTTTAATATATTGAGCGGGGTCTTAATCCTCGTGGGGGCGCTGATTGGTTTGAACGGTCTCGAGAAAATCGTTCTCTTAGTCTGACACTAGCCGGAAAGCTAGATTGGCCGTTTAAGTATTTGCCGCTAACTCTGTATGGACTCCGGAGACAATTGAGGCTGGAGTACGTACAGAGAACTCCAATATCACGTCCTGCCGTTGGGATGCGGTAATCCCGCAGCTTAGACTCGACAGGGTGCTGTTACAGACCGGGCGATCTTGAGATCATCGTGATTGCCATCGGCGACGATACGCTGGAGGAGCAAACGGTTGATACCGCACTTGGCTACCGATCGTCGTTCATGCCATCTGGTTCAAATCTCCGGTAAGTTACGAATCCTTGACCTTTGTGGTTGGCGCCCTGCCAAGGTCCGCCAAGAGTCCTTGATGTGTGATAAAATGTTCTAGAGACAATTGCTTGGCTATCAGACGGGCCTGCGTGGGGGCGAATCAAGCGTTTCCTTCCGTGGTGGATAGCTGAACGGAAGCTCGACTAGGAAGTCCCGTAGCATCTATGTTGCGTGGACAGCCCATCAGCGCGATGATAGGCAGAAAGGGTAACAGATACGGCGGGTAAACGTAGGTAGGCTCATGTAACGCCCAGATGTCTGGCCGGGTTGGAAGTAACCCTAGATTTTAGCCTCGAGCCGTTAGAACCCATGGGCGGGAATCCCATGGTGCGTGCCCTGTCCCCTCCAGTCTGATTTGCATGACTTCACGCTGTCGATCATGACTCGAACCATGCTAGTCCCGGCCAGAATCTCGTCGCCTGTCGTCTAATTGACAAGTGGCGCTCGGTGGAAGTTTGATTTATGCATGATTCTGGGATGAATCATCTGCCCGGCCGCTTAGCATCGCAAGCGAACCAACTTGGCTCAGCTGCTGCTTTTGCTGTTTGCAGTAAATGACGCGTTGCCTTGGTCGACGGATGTTGAAATGGAACCTGATGCTGAGCGGGTGTTCACAAGTCTCCGGTAGCGAGAGCCATCGGTACGCATTGACTCTGTGTAGTAAAGTGCCTGATTTGCCCAGGGGTTGTCGCCCTGGCCGGAGTCGGGAACAGCGCCGTGGATCGTCTTGTGGCGTTGAATCGCGGAGTTCTAGGCTGGCCGTGGATGTGTAAAACTTTTGGAACACTTCGATGCATGATGCGCTTTCTTTTGTTTTGAATGCAGCTGTGCAGGTACGTAGCTGAGTAGGAATAGGAATAGGAACCTTCCCAACCATCACATGACCCCTCTCCCTCTTCTTCTTCTTCCTCTCTCCATCTCCCGAACATACAACAAAAACAACCACAGCTACAGCATCCACACGACTCGGGATGCGGAACGATGGAGATGCAAAATTAGCGGCTTCGACCCTCCCTGCATCGATCAGACGTCTCTACCAATTGCAGCCCGGCCTCGCCGTTGCTTGCGTACCTCCACCACCGGGCCTAATGCGACACTAAATATGCGGACCAAGGCTCATGGAGTCGCTTATTCCTCTTTTTCTCTTGATAGGACGTCCTCGTCTACGGTAACCTAGCCCCCTTGCCGGTCGCCATATCCCGCCGGTCCTCCCTGACATCCATTGTTCTTAAAGGCATTTCCGAGAGCGTGCTGACTCGCGGGCTTTGGGTAGTCTCCTGCGCAATCCAACCCTCATCCATGGGTATCCCGGGTATCCCAGCAAGATCTCGACACATGATTACACCGCCAGATCCAGTTTCACATGGCTGTCATGCAAGGGAATGTTTCAAAGAGCAAATATTTGTCTAACTGCGGCTGGATTGATACATGCAAGCTACGTGAACGTGAAAATGAACACGCAGGAATTAGATTCGGATCGCTGTTTGCCTTGAGCTCAGCCATCCATCCATTTGTCGCCCGCAGCCAAGACGCGCTAAATGCTACGGAGTAAATGCACTGGAAATCCGCGGAAGAATGAAAGCACTCGGCCTTTAGCGTTGTGGTCCCGGCCGCTACTCCGCCGGCGGGTCTCGATCCGCTGCGACTCGATCACCAACGATAAGCTCACCTTTGCGTTGCATGCCTAGCGCTCGGAAAACAACAGAAATGCAGTAAACCGCAGAGTTTGCGACAATGGGGTCAATACCTGCACGTTTTTCCCCTCGGGTTACACAGACTCTTCGCCAACACCATCCTCACGGAGAGTGAAATCATCAGATGGGAGTTGTTAGGCTGTTTCGGGTAAACAAGGATGAGTCCAACGACCGGCGCGGGAATCTGGACTAGAGAATTGAACGGACCTTCATTTGATGGAGCTTTCGGGTAGTGGAGCTGGCGGGTGGCACTTGTGGAAACAACAACAAGGCTGACGGCCACAAGACAGTCGGTTGTCTCCAATAATACCGGAGTGTAACCAGATCGAACATGGTCGTATTGACTTCAGGGCATCCCGCGAATACAGAATATGCTGAAGCCCAGAATAGCCAAAGGAAAACCGCGGGCTAGAAGGGGCAATCAGGTGTAACCGCCGCGACGATCTCGAAGCCAGAAACGCCTCTACGGCAAGCCAAGTGGGGACCGCAGCCTGTCAGCGCATCGCACGATACTGGGCCGTGCAGTAAAGGGCTACCTCGATGGGCAGGTGGACGAGTATGTCCACGGTACCTGACTTCGGCCTGCAAGATCCAGGCCAACACGAGGTTGCTGCCGCCCTGAAAGAAGCATTTTGCGGCCAGCCTGTTGCCAAACCTCTGATTACATGCGTCAACTCAACCATTTTGCTTGAAGCCGGTGTATGAAACGGCAGAAGGCCTCGAATGCGGCATTATTTGTCTCGCAAGGTCCTGCAAGGAAAACAAAGAAGAAGCAAACATACGAGTGGCCGCTGGCAGGTCTCTAGTCGCATTCAACCGCACGGCGCTACTGCAAAGGGCTCTCTCTCTTCCCTCTGGATTGCTGTCGCCAAGTCGAGTACTCTCATTTACGGAGTATTGTCGTCCAGACCATTTTCAATTTCGGGAAATCCGCTGGTTTCTTCCCTGCCGCGAAGCCAATCTGGTCGTTCTTTGTATTTGCGACCATCTCTCCTTTCCACGCACTCTGCACGCTGCACATCATCTTTTCTCAGGCGTCCAATCTATTTCCAGCTACTGCCATTTCGGTTAAGGCTAATACGCAGTCTGATTCGATCGAGTCTTTTTGTCGCATCTCTCCTGCACCTGCGTCGTGCATCCACCCTGATCAATATTACACCACTTCACGCTAGTTACAAGCTCGTCCTGATATCCCCACCAGTCAATGGACGCCGCCCTGCCCTCCTCTGTTTTGCTCCAGTGCTTTATCCCTCCCATTCCTCGTCGGGTCCCGCTTTTCTGGCCTCTGCCTGAAGGATGGCTGCTCGTGCAGCTAAATAACTACCCTGGACCCTCCACATATTGCGCTCGCATCGCACCGTTTACACGGCCCATCCCATCCTCGCCTCTCAGCCTTCCCCGTTCTTGATGAGCCACTGCCATTCCCGTCCATCCTCTTTAGCCTCAGCCGCTCAATCTGGCCCAGTCGTGGGATCCCACACCTTCGTCGCTGCCACCGATCCCTTCTCTCGCTGCATAAACTCAATTTCTAAGGGGCGCTTTTCTTTATATTATTTTCTTTATTGTCTTATATTATCATTTTATTCCCTCTGTCATTATAACTTTATTTTCCCTGTTATTAATTGTCCCCTGACATCTCGGCAGATTCGAAAAGCAGCGTACAGGGAAGAGATAAGAAGAAGACCGGAGTCGCCATATCGAAATCAGCCATGGCTGGCATGGTTCAGACCGACCTAGGGCCTCCTACTGCGACCAGGTACAAGGAAGAGCCCGTTGGCGACCCTGTAAGTAAATTTTTTCTTTGCCATGGCTTTTCCTCGGCCCAGGACAACCCAGTTTCATCAGCATGGCCGGCGAAACACGCGATTCACCCCTTCCCTGGAGGTTTCAGCATCATCGCCGCTGCCTTATTGCTGAGGCAATGTCATGCCCTATTGTTTGAATGGCCTCCTCGCCGTCATTCTTCCCTTTCACCGCTTAATTCAATGTCCACATTGGCCATCGGCGAATCGTCAATGCCCCAGGTCAAATACTGTGCACGTCTTCGATATGTACGGCAGCGCTCGGTGTCGAGATCACTGTGATTGAAGTCAATTTCAATCTGGAGATTGCCCAGTCACTATTGGATCTCTTCTACGCGGCGTTTTTAATGTATTGGCCTCTCTCTAATACTCTGCCCAATTCCTTTCAGCCTCTGTGCCCTTGGCATCGTTCCTATGGTACAGACGTCTGGCTCTACACATCCTTGCAGGATATAGCAGCTTCCTCGTGGGCTCGTGGAATTGCTCTCTGGGCCAGCAGAACTGCTGGCTGTCACGCAAACTCCCAGGGAATGCGATTATTGCAGTTCCAAGCGCTACAGCGTCAGACTTCATGCACTCGTGGTTCTTTGTTGCTCAGGCATACAAGAACTGCAGCACTCCCTTCCCATCCCTGCGGTTCTTCATGCCCAGCGATGGATTCCCTGCCCGAGAGTTCTGCTTCCCAACCTTGAAGAGCTTTTCTATGCGCAGAATCCCAGGCATCCGAAGAACCTCATTGCTTTCTTTCCGTTTCATATTATAGCGCTGTTTTCGCCATTGGAAATATGTTCCACGAGGCATTGCTCCCTTTGGTTCAGTTTGTATAAGCCGCATTCATCGCGTCGATCACATTGTTCTCTTGAGCGCCAGGCTTCAATCCGCATCAGCTGCTTTCGCTCCTCCTCATGGCCCTCCTGCAGGGCTCTGTGGATGGGAGTAACTTAATCTAGCATTCAGTCGCGGTACCCCGGCCAAAACACGTTTCGGTTGCTATCACTTCACTGAGGTTCTCTGCATGGCTTTTGCTGACTGGATACTTTTAACCTTAGCTTCGACGTGCCACTCCTGGCCATCAGAATCCTCGCTCAGCAGGGCCCATCCAGCAGCGGAAACGGCGTCTAAGCTCGCCCCATCAGCCGCCCACCCCTCTCCTCCCAGACGCGTATGCGTCTAGTCACCCACTGGGGAACGGTGTCCTGCAGCATCAAACGCCCTACCCCGAACCCACGCAAGAAGCAGCCTATTATACATCACATCCCGCCCCCTACACAGCATCGAGTGCACCTGGTCAGTACCCGTCAAGTGGTAAGTTGTTCGAAACCCTTGAAGCCCAGTGTGGCCGCCTGGTTAGATGGGCACATGGACAGAACCGACAATTTGGCTATCTTGCTGTCTAATTGCGCCTTGACATCTGGTTGGACCGTTATTAGTTCCAGCTAATACCTTGTCAGGGCCGCCTGATCCAATGGCATCGACCACTCAAATGCACAGACCTTACCCACCAATCTACCATACACCGCAGTCGAGCTCCCCGGCATCAGTGGGCTCTCAAAATCATGACCAGCATGGGCGAAATATTTATACCCAGTCTCCGCAAATGGCGACGCAGTTATACGGGTACCAGTCCTATTCTCCTATGAACGCCGTTCAACCATCGCCGTATGCACCTCATGCATCGCCTCAACAACATCCGCTCACGACGCAGCCGTTGATGATGCCGCCCCAAAACAATGCTGCGCCGGTACAGCCTCCGCCGCAAACGTCAAGTTCAGGAATTACCACGAGCCCAACCACAACGACGCAGCATCCGCCATCGCAAAGAGGAACCTTCAATCCGCCACAGTCTGGGGCAAGTGGAAGTGCCAATTCGACGAGCAATGTGCACCAAGCGGCCGCCCCAGGAGCAAGTTCGAGTGCCGCGCCGGGGCCAATTCCGGCAACGACGCCTCTTGTTGTGCGGCAGGACGGAAACGGCGTACAATGGATTGCGTTTGAATACTCTCGAGATCGCGTGAAGATGGAGTACACGATCCGGTGCGACGTTGAATCGGTCAACGTGGACGGTCTTAGCCCGGAGTCCAAGACCGAGAACTGCGTTTACCCGCGAGCTTGTTGCAGCAAGGACCAATACCGAGGGAATAGGCTTGTGTACGAAACGGAATGCAACGCCGTGGGATGGGCTCTGGCGGAGCTTAACCCTGCATTGAGAGGGAAGCGCGGCCTTATCCAACGCGCTGTCGACAGCTGGAGGAACAGCAATCAGGATCCGCGACTTCGGAGCAGGCGAGTGAGGCGAATCGCAAAAGTCAACCGGCGACAAACCATTCCCGCGCAGCCGCCGTCGCATGTAGCCGCCGCAACCCCCGTTGGGCCGGGAGCTCCTGGTGCTTCGATGCCTACGCCGGGGCCTCGACCCGGGGTCAGTCCTTTGACTATGGGGCCTCCGCAGCTGCATCATCATCACCATGCGCAGCCCGACGGGAGCCCGGGCCAAGAGGAAGTCAGCGGTATGTTCCACCACGTGTGATATTTTTCTTTTTCTGGTTTATTTTATTTTGACTCGAAGCCGTCACAGTTGGGTTGTTTGATGATCATGTGTGATTTCTTTTGTGCGAGCCATAGGAAAGGACTTCCTGATGGGCTGTGAGCGATGGATTGATTAACGAGCTGTATTTTTCCATACTTTTTGTTTGGTCGGGTTAGTCTTGTTCCCTGATTACCTACCTTATTCCTATACCCTATCTTGGTCTGCTATGCTTGAATTGTGATACGCCACATGCAAATCAGTGTAGGCTAATATCATAATTCGTCACGCCGTCCATAATATAGGCACCGCTGAATTCCCAAACGGTACTCTTCGTCCAGCGGGCGCAGATGGCCACCCGGCACCGGGGCAACCAGGAACCGACATCCGCAGTGCGCAGGTTTTCCATGATTATCCGGCATTCCCGCCATCGGCGAACGCATCAGGGGGAGCCGGCGGGCCGTCAATGCCTCCGCTCATTCGAGACAGTAGCGGCATAGGAAGTCTGGGGCGACATCCAGCAGTTGCGACGTCGTCGAGCAGAGGCGAGGAGACCGAAAACGACGAAGAACGCCACCCAAGCAACGAAGCGCTTTTTGGGACCCACCCGGACGGGAAACGGCGCAAATTCATACTCGTGGATGACAACCAACGAGGTTGTCGCGTGCGCGTCAAAGTCATGCTGGACCAGGTCAATATGAACGAAATCCCCGATTCTTACCGCATGACCAACGCGGTGTACCCCCGGACGTACTTCCCGGTGCAGATGAAGAGCCCGCCGGGACGAGTGGTCCCTGGGAAGAGATACTTCAAGGGGGACCCGGAGGAAATGGATGACGGCGATGACGAAGCGGCGACCGTGGGCAGAACGATGGTCCCGGCGCCTCAGGTCGACGGGGAAAGCGAAATCGCGGTGCCGAAGCTCAGCAGAGGGCGGCGGAGACGGGAGGTGTTCCTCAACGACTTGGGGTATCGGATGAGCTGGAGCCAGAGCCGAGTGTTTGCGGGGAGGATGCTGTTTCTGCAGCGATCTCGTGCGTTTCCGCTCCGCTCTTTTCGTTATGCCTCTAGACTGACTTGTTTCTCTGCAGTGGACGCGTACCGCAATAAAATGCGCAGTACGATGCTGGCTGCGGGTCAAGAGCCCGCGGCAATCCCTGCGCATTTCGAGACGCGCGCGGGAAAGCGGCGGTTCCTGGAGCGAGGGAGGCGAAGGACTGCCCGGGGCAGCGCCATGTCTGCGTCGAAGCGGAGTGCGGAAGAGGTCGAGCCGTAGTTCCTGGTTAAGGACGGGGACACGGTGTACTAGATATTGAGGATTGGAAAGACTGGTAAAAGCTGGGGACAGGCGATATGGTGTTGGGCTCTTTGTTTACGGGTGAATGACAAGCTATATGGGCAGATCTATATACAGATCAACGGGTTATGCATGATGACGACGATGGTGCTATTTTTACCAGTCCGTACCGGTGTACCGTACCGTACCGTACCGTACCATACGGGCCCGCCTCTCTCTCTCTCTCTCTCTCCGCTTTCGTCCATTGCCTGTTTCTGTCTTGCCTCTTCCTTCCTCTTCCTTCCTTCTTCCTTCCTTCTTTCCTGCCTTTCTCCCTCCCTCTCCTACG
>RAQS01000426.1:0-15085 GCA_003698115.1 Aspergillus sp. HF37 | reverse complement strand
ACGTCGGTTCCAGCTTGTTCCGGCCGGCACCCGTCTATGATGCAGCAGCGACAGCCATACCATCCATAAGAACTGTCTTGCCTGGTCTGCCCACTCATAAGTAGTGCAGTTCAATCGTGCTCTTGCGGAAAGTGATCCAACCGAACGTCCATTCTATACAATCAATTGCTGGCGTAGTATTGTGACATGAGCATCGCAGACCGCTCCCCGATCCATCCACCCACGATCTCAAGACCGCGACATTATAGCTGCGGAATCGTTGTCTTTCCCTAGTAGTCCCAGATTGCGGACCTCTTCTGCCTTGGGCGCGTTCTCTCGCGGGTGTGACGCTTCCGCTTTGCGGTATGCAGCCTGCATCTTCATCGTTCGCGCCGCCTGTCGCATTGAGGTCAATAATGCAAGGCCGTATCATGTAGGTAACTCCGGTATGAGTCCGCCTCGAGTCGCATTGATCAACGTACCTCCTTCTTGTGGTGCAGGCATTCGTAGTAATCCTCCAGAGCGGGCATGCACTTCTTCTTGCCGGTTTCACCTTCTCCGGCATTGACAACGTAGCATCCCAGGACCTCTTGCCAAAAGGGATAGCAGCGGGAGGGACCTGGCGAGAAACGACGGGTTAGCTGGGTGTCCGTTGGCGAGTTCCGGGGACCATTCATGGCCAGTTATAGCCCAAGACGAACTGTCTAGCTGGAAAGCGACACATACCGCCACTGAGACCGTAACCAGAAGCCATGGTGACGAATGGAGAGGCGGAGGGGCTGGAGATGGCAGAGGAACAGGTGAACGGAGGTGGTTGCTGGGAGAGTCTGTCCGCTTCCGCCTGGCCCGAGCGCCATACCACATCAACCGGCCGCTTTCGCTCTCCCTCCCTATGCAAGCTTCGCCTTCACCATGGCTCCCCTCGCTGAGCTGTCCGGCGCTCATGCGATCCTCTTGGCTGCCCATTTTTGTGCCAGTGGCAATGTCTCCCCTATTCCTCAGCTCCAGTCTCGCTTCCCCCGCCATCTCCCTCTGGAGCGTCTCTTTCGCATCGTCCTGACCTTCCTCCCCGAGAGTACAGAGCCCCAGTCCTACACATCGACCCTTCAAGTTCTCGCGGATGGGACTCAACATGGTACGGCGGATGTCGACGTTGACGTGTCTTCTGTGCAGCGCTTCCCGCAGGCTGTCGCAAGGAAACGTGTCCGCAAGCTCCGTTTACTGCCGTTGAAGCATCCCGATGACGATGGCGACGATTCCACTGATCCTCTGACCCAATTCCTGATCCACCGAGCGCATCGCATTGACTCGGAGACGTCCCTTCAACCGCTCATCTTGGAGCTTCTCTTGCCTTTCTACTATCGCTCGTCAACCGTGCGAACATTCCTAATCTCGAGCCTGTTACCGCTGCTCCGACTGAACTACGAATACTATCCTAGTCGCGATGAAACATTGTCCTTGGGGGTTCTGGAGTCGATGGACGACCATACAGCTATCAATGTACTACTCTCTATGACGGGTCCTCATAAGGACCCAATGGATTTGTCGAGAAATTTGCGTGGACTACTTGGTCCTTGGATGTATGGGGACAAACGGCCCAAGAGGCGAAAGCTGAATGAGACGCGACGCCAGTCGATTCCCATGCTGGAGGATGAACTTCATTCGCCAGCGGCAGATCGTACTGGTTGGCGGTATGTGAATGAATGGTTGTTGTCGCGAAGCCTTGTGGATCGTGAAAGTGTTGTGGGCGCTTTTGCCGACTGGAATGGGCCTGCAGATGCCGACCTGGGAGGTTATACTGAAGAAGAGACGCGGATTCATGGTGACGAAAGCACTGAGTTGCGAACTCGATATGGTCAAGCTGGCCTTGCCGTCGTATATGCAAGCCCCGATTCCAGCAAGCCTATTCTAGGCGGCTCCATTCAGATAATATCGCGGGTTGCTGAACTACTCGACCTTGAAGATCATTCCTTTGTTACAACTGATAGTACAACTCTTCCGTCAGTGACATTCGACACGGAGCCAATCTCGTCGACATCAAGAGCGTCGCTATTGCAGAACGCTCTTCTCCTGCCATCAAACCCATTAACCAGCCCTTCTGCGTCCTCAATCTCGTTCCTCACTGCCATCCTTCTCTCCCTCCAGACGATAAATGAATTGGGCCGTGTTATTTCATGCAGGACGGCCACGAATATATGTCTACACAGCAACGATGATATGCAGCTCGCCGACTTGCAAAGCGTTGTGACATCCATTGCAAAATTTGCCAAACCTGGGCGTGACTGGGGGAGAATTCGTCAGCAAGTACTCTGGCTCCGCTGCTGGCAGGGTGATTCAGCGAGCGGAGAGCGTCGTCCGTATCACGGTCTTTTCTGGCGTGTGTCAACGGAAACTGCGGAGACAGAGATCTTGAAGGCGCTTCTCGGGGCGAGAGGTAAGCGAAGCCATAACCCTTGCTGCTGCTCTCGACACTAATAGATCAAGAATACCAACTGACCGCGGACATCTATATCACCGGGACATTTGCTCCCCTTGAGCCAGCTCAAGTCGAATCAGCGGCCAAGGAAGCCATCTTCACAGCCTACGACAATGCCAGCAATGGTAACAGAACGCGAGGCGGGATGAAGCGAGCATATGACATGTATGTTCGCCGAACGTATCAAGATCTCAGAGCTAATACTTGTCATCAGTTTGCAAGCTTTCCAACCACACTTTCCAAACTCCGTCTCCTTCGAGCAGATCCATTCCCTTATACTTGCAACGCACGCCCTGTCCTTCTATTCCCTCACCCTGCAGCATGGTGTGCCTTTCCAACCTGTGAGCATCCGTGTCCACCCGGATCCTCTCTCCCTGCTCGAGAAGGTCCTCGACCAAAATGCGAAAGCATACACTAAGCTGGACGACCTCCTCTCTATCGGGCAGAACCTCGTTGCAGCTGGTCTTCCAACCGGCCTAGATGATGATGTTCTGCATGGGGATATCCCATCCGCTAGTGAAGGCGACGCTGCAATCAAAGCCGAACGGCGTATCATGTCTCTAGCCATCTCATCAGCCCTCTCTTCCAACGACTTCGGCACCGCATACTCATACATCCTCACCCGTCTCACTCCCCCATCTCTCCTCCCTGCCTCCTCACCGCTCACACACCCCACCGCCAAAGACGACATCACCTGGCGCGCGGTTTACAATGCCGGCCGCTACCGCTCAACGTCCCCGTTGCCCGCCAACCTCCAATCGCAAATAGCTCACCTCTCCCAGCGCATGGAGCTCCTCTCTCTCTCCCTAGTCCTAGTCCCATACCCCGACCCACTCCCCGAAATCCTCGGCGCCTGGCGCCGCTGCGACGAGGAAATGACACTCCTGCGGGCGCGCGAGTCCGAGGAGGAAGAAGCCTGGGACACCAAAGCCGATAACACCGCCCTCTCCGGCGTCCCGGGCGGCTTCGGCCCGTCCGACACCGAGGCCGACGCCTTGGAAACGAAGCAGCAGCTGGCGAAGCGCGCGCGCGCTCAGCGCTCCGCGGGCATGTCGCATCTCGAAGAAGCCCCCATGGGCCTGTTCGATGTCGCGCGCGGGGCCGCCGCGGCGCTGCAGAAGAACGCTTTCCCGCTTCATGCTGCCCGCGCTGCTTCTGCGGGTGGGGGCGGCGGGGTGTCTGGCGCTGATCCGTCTTCATTTGTCGGCGGCGACGGACATGTTTCGGTTGATTCGGAGGAAGAGGAGGGAAGGGTGCGCAAACGCGATGTCGTTAGTAATATGGTCACAGGCGGGCTGGCGAGTGGGATTGGGTGGGTTTTGGGCGCGCAGCCGGTTAATCGGTGATTGATTGTTATGCTAGCTATGGCTACGCTATAGAATGATAAACTCCAGTCACGCAGAAAACCACTACCACAACTAGCCCACGATCCAGAGGTCCGGGCCAAGCTGAAAGATGATGTCCCCTTTACCCGCCAGCCATCGAAACGCGAGAAAACCTCCAATACGCAGGCTTGTAAAATCAAGACTCTATCGCATTGACAATCTTCCGATTGAGGAGTTGGATTATATGAGAGAGCATCCGGAGGATCTGGAGTGGCTCAAGGCTCAGGCTCATGTCAGGCCGAGTTTCTGGCGGAAATTTGTCGATCAAGTCAATGCTAGCAAGCCGCCTGATGCCCCAAGCATTGAAGAATAGCCGCTCTGTTCTTTGACCTCTTGGCCTGCTATAGTAGCATGTACCTGCGCCCAGAGTCCACGGGCCGAAACCTCGATGTTTTAACTAGAGAATTGATGGGGACTACGAGAGCAGGTATAGCGGCAGTTATGACGGGATGAACCCTCGGTCTTGCCGATTCGAGCTGTGCTCTCGTGGCTCAACCTTGAGTACCTGCAAGGAAAGTTCTACTGACGGAAGAGAACCCGGTATAGACGGATATATACACAGCATGAGAAAATCATTTGCATTGTATTGCTATATCCCTTCTTTCCTTGCTCGCCATCGAGCAGACGAAATCAACTATCGCCCGCCTACCTATGCAACCGGACGTAGCGTATAAGGCAAGTATATACCAGCAGAGCGCAATATAGACAGACAAGAACACGAATCGAAAAACGGCAAAGTCCGCCAGTACGAGGAGACAATGGGACGCGAAGTAGTCGACAAGACAGAACAAGACGATATACTCAACCCGAATCGTAATCAAGGAAAGACTAGAATGGTATCCCAACAAAAGCAACCCCAACGCTAACTCCATGCAGGACCCAAAGGAAAGACGTTGCGTGATGCAGACAGGTATATAAAGGAGCGTCGTCATGTTCATGGGTTTGACTTCGGGTCATTTCAGAGCGGCCGGCCGCTTGTAATGATGAATGCCAAAGAGACGGTGTGGTATGTACGATGGCATTAGTGCAACAGGGTCGGGAGTGGTTACTCTTTCCAGTCCCAGACTTGTTTCAAAAAGTTGCCCATGTTCACTTTCTTGTTCCTCATGTCCAGCATCCACGGATGTTCCTGCATCCGCCATGGGGTGGCTCTTCGAGGAGGCTCTTTCTCGAGACTAGATGACGGTCAGTGGGTGAGATCGAATGTCGCGGGTCAGGCAAACGAACCAGCATTCGATAAAGTACTTGAAATTCTCGGACCAGCGAATGCCATTCTGCGGCTCGTCCTTCAGCTTGGGGATCGGCTGGCGGACAATGTACGTCAAAAGATCTATTAATCCGGATTTCGGCTGCATCTCCGTCCCATCGGCCGGGAACGGGAATCGGTGCTGGGCGACTTCGAGCAGTGTCACGCCGAGTGACCAGACGTCCGACGTGATGGTGTAGGATTGTCCGGTAATTCGTTCGGGAGCCATATAATACGATGTGCCGATGAATGTGTTGGCATCTCCTTTGGTGCCAAACTCGCCGCTGACACCGAAGTCGCAAAGTTTAACCTGGCCATCGCTGCATAGAAGAATATTGGACGGTTTGATGTCTGGAAGAATTAGCGATCATCCCGCACTCTGAGCCATGGAGTATACCTCGGTGAATGATTTTTCTGCTGTGAAGATAGGTCAAGCCGTTCAAAACACCCTCGGCAACCTTCCCCAAGACTTTCTCGCCGGTCCTACCCCCGAGTTTCTTGACTTCCTTGTAAATACCGTCCAGGCTTCCTCCCGAGCAGAATTCCATGGCGATAGAAATCGTGCCGGTCGACTTGTCCATAAAAGCACCGTAGTAGCGACAGATATGATCAGAGGCGCAGTCTTTATTAAAATTGAGTTCTCGAACAATCTGCTTCTTCACGTCGGGATTGGGGTCTGTCGTGATAATCTGCCGAAGGTCTTAGCTAGTATGACCAGCACATACACTGGAGAAGCTCACCTTCAGCGCAAACACGGTCTTTCCATCCTTAAGCTTGCACCGTGTGACCGCACCTCCCGCACCCTCACCGAGGCTGCCTATCTCGACGATCTTTTTACGCTCACTCGCGGCTAACCAACCTTCATCATCCAGATCTTCGACATCGAGGGGCCTGCCCTTCTCGAGACTGAGTTTATCCAAATCCGGGAGCAGGTCATTGACGCTGTTGTCCCCCTCCATGGCCACGGAGCCATCGCGCTCGGAGTAGACCGAGTTAATCCCCGACGACGGGTCTGGCGTGCCTCCATGTGGCTGCCGGAGGCCCATGGCAAACGACAGGGCCGAGTATGTCGACGACGAAGCGGAGCCCGGACCGCTCGCTTTGCCATCTAGGAGGCCATTCGAGTCGGTCGACCCGTTCGCGACGAGCGGCGGCGGGCCAGGCTTCCCCTCTTGCGGAACATCCTGGCCGCCCATCGGAGTTGCGAGTCGCAGCTGCGGAGCGGCAGGACGGGGAACAGGGCGTTGCGGGAGGTAAGTAAGCTCGGGGATATGGGTTCCATCGTCCTGGACGGGTCGGTTTTTGGGAGAGGGCGGGATTCCCAGCTTTAGCTTCGGGGGCTGCCGGGGGCTGTTATTGCGGGGTCCATTGGGGTTATTATTCGCGGTGTTGTTGTTGTTGTTATTGTTGTTGTTGCGGGGACCTGGGACCGGAGGCTTGAGCAGCGGGACTGGCGACGACGACATATCGAGATTGTTCTGCCTCTCGCCCGGCAGGAACAACTCGTTCGGATCAGCGAGTGCCGCCAGATTGGGCGAGTGATGGGCCGGAATATTGGGCAACGACGTGGGAGACAGAGCCGCAGCAGAAGTGGAATCCGGTCGGGGATGTGGGAGACGCTGAGGACAACAAAGACAGAGATCCTAGCAGCGAGTCTGGCGTCAAGAAGACAGCAATCCAAACGAGCGATGGAGCGAGAGAGGTTGGAAGAGGAAGAAGAAGAGCGACGAGTTGACTGCAGATGCCGAGTCTGATAAGGGGATGACTCAGCAGTGGGCCTGTTTCGAAAGGCGCCGCCCTGAAACATCGTCTTCATTCACCCCATGGTTGTTGTCTCCAGGCTGTGGACGGTTACTCGTTCTACAGGATGTTCATGAAGTCATTCTCCACGCCAGCTGAGTGTCGACATGCAGACTGCAGTGATGTCTTATCTATATATAACCTGTACACACGAAGAACAGACCCTGCCCTAGACAATAATAGCTTGGATCACAGCCACCATCGCTGCCACGACTTCAGCTCTGACACCAACCAGTCCAGCGCTGAGGACACAGCGTGCCGTGCTCGCAGGCCTCGGACATGATCATGCCACCGTATTTCTCCGGGAAGAGCATATGGAACGTCCTGTTCCGGAGACCGTCAAGGCCGGACTCCCACTTGGTTTCCTGGCACTTGTCTGCGTCGTTGTTTTTCTTTCTCGTTGAAGTATTGATCATTCTTTTGTATATGTATGCCGCACCGCTGAAGTACACGCTGTAGTTATGGGGCCATGAGAGCATGCTACGATCCTCGCAGTCAGAGTGTACTTTAGCCGCATCCGCGAGTATCCAGTCTTTGATGTCCAGGAGCGTGTCCGCATTCCAATCCCAGATCTTGTCGGCCAAGTCGGCATAGGTCTGGTTGCCGGTATACCGTGCCAGGCGCGCGGACGATTGAAATAGCTCGCCAATCGGAAGTGGCATTTTTAATCTGTAAGTGCGTACCCAGAGTTCTGCGTACCCAGAGTTCCTAGGGCGAATTTGCCAGCGCAAGCCGCCGTCGCAGGACGAGGTATCCCATCGCTTGGCTTGCTCGTTAAATACATTGTCGGCCAAGGTAAGCCACGACGGCATCGATGAAGCCTGGGAAAACTCCAATTCTGCGGCGGTCATGGCGGCAAGGCCCCAGAGAGCTTGGTCATGGTTGCCCTTGCAGCATGTGGGGCATGAAGTTGTTATCTCTCCCATGCTAGTCGTACATTCAATGTCTAACAGCGGCGTTGTGGGAGGCGTCGCCGGTGAAGTGCCGGATTGGCGGGTTTGGTTGAAGGTGTGCATGGACATGGTGTCGGATGCGGCGATTGCAGCGGCGTTTTTATGCAGAAGTTGATTAATCAATTGACAGATGAATAGGTGAGAGAGCCTACGCTTGTCAGTTTGTCGAGGATGTCGAGTTCAATGGCAGACACGCTAGCAAAGTCGCGGCGGCAAAAACCGCCGAGGGAGTTTCCCAGAGTCATCTTGAATCCTCTTCAAAGGTGCATATACAGTCTGGGAGAAAGGCACAAAACGCTAGTCATGGCTGGGTGTCGCATCTCTTCACCGGCTATAATGTTACACTCATATACTTTACTCACTACCTACTCTTTCGTTATCCTAATTGACATACTTGGGTAAAGTAACTGTTGTCTGTCTGTCCTGGTTTGCGCTATCCGAAGACCTACTGACGGTCCTGCATTCGAATTGTGTTGTAGTTGTGCCCGTTTCCGTGCCATACACTCCGTAGGTCCTTGGATATCATCCGGGCTGCAGCACAGACATCCCTATCGTCCACAGCATGGACTCCCGTCCGCAGAACCACTCCGGCGCCACTGCACCACGCCTGCATACCCGATCAACCGTTGGAATTCAAACGCGCAGTCGGAATGCCGGATGCCACGTTTGCAAGGCCGGGAGAATGGGAATCAATGCAGGGAGGGAATATACCCGACGATTAGCCTCCCTTTCTGACACGCACACGAGAGCCAAGGATCCGAACCGAACTTTGGTTCGTGCCGTGTTTTTTTTATAGAAGCAGATGGGGGAGATTATTGGGTGCCGGAGGGACTCTCATGGAAAATGAGCGATCCATAATTAGAAGCGTAGAAGCGATAGTGCGGTCGATGGAAGTTTCCCCTGAACAGTAGGCGCCGCCAACCGCGAGATATTGAATTTAAACATCCAGGAGCCCACTGCGACATTGCTTGATTGAGCATTCGCCGATGAGCCGGAGCTTGATGTGGCTGACTGGCTGCAACGTTTACGGGAGAGTTCACTGGCGAGCGCTGTGAGTGGCGGAGATGAAAAGGGGTTATGGGGCGGGCCCACATGCAGCATGCTATTGGTCGAGGTAGAGTCAGGGGCCCCATGGCGGGCGGGAGACAGGGCGCTGAGTGGCTGGCGGGCCAGGCACTGAAACCTTGGCCTGGCAGTACCTGAGCTGGAGTACGGAGTATACAGGCACAGTACAGACATATGTTTACAGTGAGTAGAGACAAGACACAGGCAGATACAGAGGCATTTAACAGGGAATCTCGAGTAGAGATATAGCCAGACAGACAATTGTTGAGAATAAGGAAATAAGGAACAAGAATATAATAATAGATCAAGGACTCCATAATACAGCAAAGGCAACGAGTGACAGCGGTCCACAGTTTCCCCCCTGAGTTGATCCCCGGCGTAATCTCCTGCCACGCTCAAAACCCCTTCGCTCCCTCCGCCCCCTTCTTCCCTCTTCCTCCTTCATTCCATCTCCAGCTTCTATCTCTGCCTGTCTTTTCTGACTACGGTCTGCCACTCTTTCCAGTCCAACAAGCCAACTGCTACCACTCTCTTTCTATCCAAACCTCGCTTTTACGCACGCCTTGACGGTTTTCCTGCCAAAACAAATCATCTCAATTCCATTCACAATGCACTTCACCGCTGCTACTGTCGCTGTCTTCGCCGGCCTTGCTGCCGCCATGCCCGGTAACGTTGAGACCGTCTACCGCACCGAGGATGTGACCATCACCTCCTGCGAGCCCACTGTCACCGACTGCCCGGCTAGCTCGAGCACCCCCGCTGGCGCTGGCGCTGCTTCCTCCAGCACCCCGACCTCCATCCCGGCGATTCCCACCTCCAGCGGCGGTGTCATCCCCGGTGCTTCCTCCAGCCACGTCCCCGTCAACCCCAGCATCTCCACGGGCGACAGCCCCAGCTACCCGGCGCCTACCTCGTCGGTCGTCCCGGTGACCACCTGCATTCCCACCGTCACCTACTCGACCATCCACCCCACCCCGACTGCTCCCACTGGCGGTGCCACCAGCTCGGTCCCGGTCATCCCCAGCGCTCCCAGCACTGGCCCCAGCGGCACCCCGTCCCCCAGCGGCAGTGCTTCGTAAGTCGTCCCCTGAGAACTCTGATTCATTGATGCTGACCTGTACCAGCGCTTCTCCTTCGAAGCCCGTCTTCACCGGCGCTGCCAGCACCAACGGCAACAACATCGCTGTCGCTGGCGCTGCTGCCGCTGCCGCTTTCTTCCTTGCTTAAATTCGCTTCTTGTGCATAATCTGACCCCGGGCGCTGTCCTCGGCGCAGGTTTCAGGACTTGCGGGAGCGCGGCTCGCGGGGTTTGTTAGCTAGTGTGAGGTTTGGGAGAGTAGTCATTACACCTTTTTATCTACCTGTTTCTGCTTCTTCGGCTTCCTGGATAGCTTCGGCGTTACGTGACGCACCTGGTACCAGTGTATGACCTTAATGTAACACGAAGTCTTCGATCAAGACTCCAGAAAGCATTTCGATAGAATTTAGTCTCCTTTGTTCCCGGTAACTGCCTGCATACTTGTCCTGCTGTCAGCCTTATGGCTCGGCGTGCATGAAGCTTCTTTACTGGCTTGTACGTATGTACGTACCCCGACCGCTAAGCCTCGTCTTCCAAAAATAGGCAATTCATCTGTCCGTTCCTGTGGCAGTGTCTGTTCCAATTCTATCCATGCATCCCTGCCCTCCATGGCTTTACCTGTCTACAATATCACTGCCGATGCACCGCATGCTGACAGGGGTCATGGTTTCACGAGCTTCACGTGGCCATACATGATAAAGCGTGGCCAAGTGACACGCGGAGTATGTTGTATGGGACCTAGCCCTAATCAACCTCGTACTCGCTACCTAGGCGTACTGGCAGCCTCAGCCCCCACCGCCGGCTCTGCCTGGCATTCTCGTGTACGCTATGGCCGCAAGCAATAAAGACCAACACGCCACTCTGTCTTCCGGATTGGTGGGCTGGCGACTTGGAGTACCTGACCCGACCGCGCCTTTGTTTGGGCCGTATGAACGAATGCTTGCAGGGTGGAACGAAGGACTTAGGGCTACGATCAGATGGATTCTTCAATATAACGCCTTGCCTTCCCGCCGCAGGAATCAGTTCCGTGGGGTCCAATTCCTGCCCTTAAAAGGGATATCCTTCTATTTACCGGCGCCTTCGACACTCCGCAACTCGGCCAGAATGGACCTGTCGTCCCTAGAAGGCCCGCCCATCCACGACCCCAGATTCACCATCACCCCGAATCATAACATCCCCCGGTGTCCGGACCCGGTACGCTCCCAGCATCGCCATGACCAGTCTCCCGGTCGTTTACTACTACATCCGACACCACCACCGGCACGACCGCGCTCGGCAGATTCGCCGCGCAGACACCAGACCCAGAATACCGAGGCCAACACCAATACCAACACCAGACCCCGCCTCGGCCTCATCACGCCGCGAGTGACACGGCCAAGGAGTCTGGACAGCAGAGACAACGGGTCCTGGCAGAGGAATCTATGCCTTCCAGTGAACAGGAACAGACCTCCTTACAACCACTTCCGAGATCGTACTACTACTGCCCCTTCCCCTCCTCCAAATCGGCATACTGTCCTCCCCCGAGCCCAGCTCCAACCGCAACCCCACCACCATGATCCCTCCCGAACACGCGACACCCTCGTCTGGCTCGAAGACCAACAAGTCTGGATAACAGCGGGATCCCCATCGCACGACCCAGGGCCACAGAACCTGCTACATCCGTACCCGTACCCGCACGCGCAGTATCAGTCTCAGTCTCAGTCCCAATTCCAGCCTCGGCCCCGATCTCTATCCGACTCCCACCCGGCTCCTACAAATACAACTACAAACACAAACGCCCTCATCGAAGACGACGACCTGCCCCCGTCATACGAGAGCCATTATTTCGATCGAGTCGTCTGTGCGGACGGTGGTGCTGTCCAGGTAGTGGTAGTGCCTCAGGCTGGACCCGTTGCGGGGGATACTGGAGGTATTAGTAGAGGTGTTGGGTATGGTGGTGTCCCGGATACGCGGGATTCGTCGAGGTGGACTGCGGTTGGGGGGAGGGTTAATCGGCGTTCTTGGGTTGGTTGATTTGGGGTTTGGTATTGGGATGGTGAGGCTGCAGTGCATCCTTGTATATACTGCTTAGGAGTAAGTAAGTAGTAGCACTCGTGGTATGCATTGCAGGGCTGGATATATAGATCCTCTAGCTGATGCATACACTGCATATAACCGGGCATTCCAAGACACAATTGGTGTTATGAGAAACGACAGCCGCTGGGAGGCCTGGAAGCTCAACCACCCTACACTAGCTGGATTTCTATACAACATTCAAACTCCAGCTTTTACTTCACTTCTATCTTTCTATCACTTTACCGTTACCTACATCACTCTCTGTTATTAAATAGCACCTACCTTGCCCCTAAATATCCACCACCTATATATCTAATTACTTGCTTGCATATTTACCTACCTACACCTCTCAGACCGACGGTCCTAACTACTACCAGCTCCAGATTTCGAGGCAGAATGGCTCTCGGCCTCCCCCGCCACGCGCGACGAGTACATCGCCAGAGTGAAAGTCCTGGACGAGGTCCTGGATGCGGAGGAGTGTACTGGTGTGCTCTCTGAGGAGGCATACCCAAGGTTCGTGGGCAAGTTGTATGAGGGTGTTCGTGGGGATATTCCACAACAGCGTCATTGCATCAGCGGGCCAAAGAACCCCAGCGGACGACAAGATCAAGCTCGACGCCTGCGTCTCGCGTGACTACCGCGGTGTCATTATCGAAGCCCAGGCCCGACGGTATTCCCAGGAGCAGATCAAGACCAAGAATGAGGTGACTGCGACCCTCAAGGAGGCAGAGGCAGAGCTGCGCTTGGGAGAGCTTTTGGGGGTTGGTACGGCAGAAGGTTTGGAGGACAGACAGAACGGTACCGAGGAGCGATTGGTAGCCAGAGGATTGGAAGTGAACAGGAACAGGCAATCGCCATCGAGGTGGCTAGGGCTGATGCCCAGATAGGCAACTGGACCAGTCATTTTGACAGCGCGAGTCCACCACCAGCCCCCGGGATTTTGCACAGTAGCCGTGGTATTCGGTGAGAAATATAAACAAGCGATCTGGTCTTATAGGGCGTGTATTAAATAGAACCGTCCATATCCAGGAGAGAGAGAGACATCTACTCTACAGGTAGAGTACTGCACCAGAGACACCTTCCACCGCCTTCGCCGACCTTCGATCCGGCTTCACTTTTTCTCCCCACAAAATCATTTCTCGCCCTCTCTCTCTCTCTATGGTTCTCGCTCAACTTTTTTCCTGGGACAAGGACAAGCACAAGGACAAGCATAAGGCCAGACCCAAACACTCTCGACACTCCTCTTGCCACTCCGACCCTCCTTCTCCCCGTCTTCAAAAACCCTCCTCTCGTCCTCATCTCCATAGCCGCTCGTCTTCCTCGGCCACCTCCTCTTCACGCTTCAGTCTTCACTCCTCTCGCTACTCTCGCGACCCCGACACTCACACTCACCCTCTCAATCTCCCGCCCGACGAGCTGCACCGTCTGTCAGCCATGGCTGCTGCAAGAGACGAATCGCGGAACTCGATGGACATCGACTCTCCGGCCACTCCGAACGGTGTCAATGGGACAACGCAGGGGAGGAGTCCGACGCCGCCGCCGCACCGCTCAAGCCCGACTGCCGATGCCGACTCGTTCAAGTTGGCCGGGAACAAATTCTTCAAGGACGGGGAGTACCGGCGCGCTATTGAAGAGTACAATAAAGGTTTGTAGTCTATCAGATACAGTGCCATGTAGAGTGGTATTGACTTGTGCAGCCCTCGAAATCTACCCCAACTCCCCCGCCTACCTGTCCAACCGCGCTGCCGCCAACCTGTCTGCCGCCCGCTACCCTGAAGCCCTGCAAGATGCCGAGCGCGCGAACCAGCTCGACCCGGGCAACTCCAAAATCCTGCACCGCATAGCCCGTATCTTGACGAACTTGGGCCGTCCGACGGAAGCGCTGGACGTCCTGTCGCGGGTGCAACCGCCGGCGACAGCCACCGACCGAGCGACGCCCGAGAAGATGCAGCGCTTCCTCACGCAGGCCGAGGAGACTCTGGGCGAAGATCGGGGCGTGTCGATGGTGCTGTTCTGTCTGGAACAGGCGCGGCAGCTGCTCGGGAAGGGGGTCAAGGAGCCGCGGAAATGGACGCTGTTGACGGCCGAGGCGCAGCTAAAGATGTCCAATGACAACTCGCTCGGCAAGGCGCAGGATATCGCCATGTCGATGCTACGGGAGAACAACCAGGACCCGGATGCGCTTTTAATCCGCGCCCGGGCGTTCTACGGCCTAGGGGACACCGACCAGGCGCTGAAGCTGCTGAAGGTGTGCCTCGGGCTAGATCCGGACATGAAGCAGGCCATCAAGCTCCTGCGGACTGTGCAGAAACTGGTCCGGACTAAGGAGGAAGGGAATGCGGCGTTCAAAGCGAAGGACTACAAGAAGGCCGTCGATCTCTACACCGAGGCCGTGCAGCTCGACGCGAGAAACAAGGATATGAACTCGAAGATTCTGCAGAACCGGGCGCAGGCGCATATCAGCCTGAAGGACTATGACAACGCCATCAACGACTGCAACGAGGCGCTGGGGCTGGATCCGTCGTATGCCAAGGCGCAGAAGATACGCGCTAAGGCACACGGCGCCTCCGGGAACTGGGGGGAAGCGCTCCGCGACTACAAGGCCGTTGCGGAAAGCAACCCGACGGAGAAGGGGATCCAGGAGGATATCCGGAAGGCCGAGCTGGAGCTCAAGAAGGCGCAGAGGAAAGACTACTACAAGATCTTAGGGGTGCCGAAAGATGCGCCGGAGCATGATATCAAGAAGGCGTACCGCAAGATGGCCGTTCGATATCACCCGGACAAGAACCGAGACGGAGAGGAGGGCGACGAGAAGTTCAAGGAGATTGGAGAGGCTTACGAGACTTTAATGGATCCTCAGTAAGTGCCTTGTCTCGATGGGAAATACAGAACTAACAGACGTAGGAAACGCGCCGCGTACGATAATGGAGACGACCTGATTGACCCGGCTGACATGTTCGGTGGCGGCGGCGGATTCGGCCCCGGCATGGGTGGCATGGGCGGCATGGGAGGAGGCATGGGCGGCATGGGAGGAGGCATGGGCGGCAT